>JAHZNA010001580.1:0-12922 GCA_027743935.1 Sinodicranocentrus sp. ZH6
TTCATGGTTGACCTCTCATGCATGCAACTAAATTACCCCTCTCTGCAGCTGCGTTGTTCCTTCCGTGTAGATAAGCTATCGTGTGTTAAGCAACATATATCTTTGTTCCTATAGCGACCTAACTAATCATTCTTTAAACCAACACAACAAACCCATTCAACTCCAAACAAACTAAATTAGTTGTAATAATTACCGGTTGGTAGATGACGATGATGTTATTTTGCTGCAACTCCATGTTATCGTAATATTTACATCAGTAGTACATGTTAACGTGTTCTCACTTTCACTTGCATGTATATGGCACTTTCGAGAGTCTTAAAATAACGAGCGAGTAAAAGATTTAAAATAAAACCAAATGTTTATAAAAAAAATGATTAAAATCGATAAAAATTTCTACATGATTGCGTGTACAATTGTAGAAGAGAAATGAACAGTTAGGTGAAAAGGAATTTTTTTTCCTGTGTCCGTCTCTTTGATTGTTTATATGGCTGCAAGGCATGAATGAACCTGATTTTTGCATACATTATACATACGGGGCTTTGACATTCCATTGTGTGTACACCTGTGTGTACTCTACACATTGTTGCCTGCATTCTTTCATGTACTTTCTAAAATGAACAAAATTGTGTGCCTACCTGTGCTGTGTATTATTACGGTACTAGTCACTCACTAGTGACCAGTTTTTTGCGTCTCCCTAAAATGAATGGGGTGTGAGGAATTCTTCTCTGTGTTTGCTTCCTTGTTTAGCGTCTTTTTCTTTTTGGGGTGTCTCTGGTGGGGTTGATAAGAAATTTTTGTTTCATTCCTCTGTACTTTTTACGTAACGTTACGCAATTCTGACTTGAGCACACGCCCGTGTGCGTGGCGTTAAATTTAGATCATAATTGGATTGTAATTGTGCAGAGAGATGCATATTGTTTTCACACCTCGGTGCTCCGGAACAAGACCTCTTATGCTTTCCAACAAAACACAATGATGACAAATTATGACGCCACGATATGAGGTAATGTGTACAACTTTCCAAAAAATCGCAAGGACCTTCAACGGTCCAGTTGGCACGATTCGTGGAAAGTTTATATATAACTGTGGGGAATCGTTATGCGATCAGTTTTTTGCTTGTCCCTGCGTCGTTTGCATCATGGGGGTTAACATCTTTTTTGGGGTTATCTGCTTCCTTTTATTTGCCTTCGCGTCTTGTCACAATTCCAGTGAGAAGAGGTGAGATTTTTTTGTGGAAATTGTTGTTGAAAAGAAATTTTGAGTTGAAGTCAACGGAAATTAGTTTTAAAAAATTTAATTCCCCAAATTAAAATAATTTGAGAAAAATCCATAATTCCCCAATATAAATAATTTTGAGAAGCATAATTCCTTAAAAACTATATTCCCATAAATTCCTGCTAAAATGTGTGTATTTGTGTGACTAGCCCGACCGAGGACCCTCGACTGCTGAACCTGAAGCACCGTAGGTACAAGTCCCTGCACAACATAACAGCCTCATCCTCAGAGAGACTGGAGTCGCACCAATCAGACCCGCACGTGGTATACGAGCACCACGATGACCACCACGAAGACCCGCAGGTAAAGTCTTCAAGAGGCGGACTGTCGCTGCAGAAAGCGCCACCAGACCTGCAGTTCGGCCTAGCGTTCACAGTCCCGTTCGTGAGCCTCTCGACAGAAAAGCTGCTGAACACAGTTTCCGGTAAAAACTTTGACTCAGTCTCTAGCCTGTTGAAGCTCAACTTCAGTGGTCTTCTGCTGGCAGCGGTAGTAGGGTTATTAGCAGCAGCAGGGATATTCCTACCAGGTCTCCTGAGCCAAGGGGGGTTACAACAGCCTTGGTTGGACAACATCATCCCCCACTTCACAGATCATCAGAGTCATCAGTACAACGACTACGAGAACGGGTGGGGCAAGCCTGGTTGGGGCAAAGAGTTCGGGAAGGACTACAACGGCAGGAGGAGCAGGAAGATCCAGGACCAGATCAGCAGTATTGGGGTTGGGGTCTTTAAAATGATCGATAAGCTTCGCTCTGGGGTAGGGAATTTTGAAAAGTGCGTTGTTGAACGGGTATGTTCTGAGAAAGAGAGTGGAGGGGGCAGGGTCACTTCTCTTATTTCCAAGCTCGATGGGGACGCTTTCAAAGATGTTGGGGTGTTGAGGGTCGCTAGGAAGGTTATTGATGGGGATAACAGTGTCTGTGGGAAAATTTCTGGGTTCTGTGAGGGGTTCAAAGACTTTGAGGACGTCTTTGATGACTTTCTCAGTGGGTGGGGTGAGAAGAGCAGCAGTACTGAGAAGAGTACTATGTAGTTAATTAATTTTTAATGGGTTAATTAGTGGTAATTGTTTTTTGTTGTAATTAATTAATGCATGGAATAAACGTTACTACATGTTCAATTTTCATAATATGCTCCAAGATAAATGTACAATAGCTTGTTTACCAGGTAGGAGCATAACATGAGAGACTTTATTATTAAATATTCGGGAGGAAATCAACAAAGGAAATCCAATTTTGTACGGAAATCAGCATACCTTTGGCTAGCAATCGTTGTCAAGCAATTTAGAAAAGTTGCCCGTCTTATGAATCTGTTATGATCCAACCTGTAGCAAGACTTTGTCCACCAATCTTGAATATGCTGTTATAATGAATGCATTCATCACGAGTCTAATTTTCTGAGAAGGATGCTCATGTAATTTTCTGAAAGCATTCTGTGAAGAGCATCGCGGCACCATTGATTCGCACACGCAAAAAAAACGGATCAATACATATACATATATATGACACATTTTTCTGAACAAACACGACTATACGCCCACAGAGATTCCTTTGAGACTGAGCTAAAATTATTGTCTTCCGATTATTATTACTACAAAAATGGTCAAAAGAATGTGATTGTGTGATCTACATGCAGTCTACAGAATACAACGATGATGAGGAGGAGGAAGATTCATCTCCTCGACAAGGATTGATGTGCTGCTATCAGGTAAAAAAGTACTGCATAATATCGTGTCCATGAAATGAACCTTGGGTCTTCTTCTTTTATTATTATATTTCTCGCGAGGATAGCGAGTTTTTTTATTTATCGCGAAACAAAGATGGGATAGAGATGTGGTGCTGTATGTGTATGATGTAATGTAGTCGGTCTCTCGTCCAGATGGGATTCTTGTGCTAAATAAACAAAAAAAAGTCGTAAAACACGAACGTGAGAGTGTGGCTAGGTTGATGGAAAAATAATAATACTAACGCATTTGCAGATTGAGTCTCTCCTGACTCATCCTCATTTTTAGACTTGTTCCAGTAAATGAGCTAAAAACTGTTGTGCAATGTCGTTCAAGGGGTTTTTCAAAGCGATCAAGAAGGAGGTCACAAATGAGATCGGGAAGCAGATTGATAAGGCGATCAACAAGCGGGGTGGGGGTGGGGGGAGTGGCGGCGAGGACATGATTTCCAGCGTTAACATGTCCACTGTTGAAGGGGTGCTCGGTCAGTTTTTATTAATTAAATAAATTACGTACGTGTCGGATATTATTAATTAACCTGATGATCATGTAGGTCTCCTGGGAGGGGGAGGTGGAGGCTCCTCTACAGACGGGTTGCAAACACTGATCAACACGATCCAGAACATTGCTGGTGGAAAGCTTCCAACGAACGTCGGGAATCTGCTCCCTGGAATACTTAAAGTCGCTGAGATTATTGGGCACGGGATGGGGGATGACACTCCGAGGACAGAGCAGAACGCTGATGGCAGTTTCATCGATGGGATGTTAAAGACTATCGTCGGTGGGAGGAAGATTCACGGGGGGAAAGGGAGCAGGAAGGCTAAGCCTATCAATGTTGACCAGAATAATGTCGCTAGTAGGATGGGGTTGTACGGCGGCACTCAGGATTTTAATGAGATTAAGCAAAAGTGTCTGAGCGAAGGGGTCCTTTTCGAGGATCCCGAGTTCGGGGCTGAGGACTCTACCGTCTTCTTCTCCAGGAATGAGATCAGGGGGTTCCAGTGGAGGAGACCGCATGTGAGTTTCATTTTTAGTTTTAATGGGCGTGGCTAATGTTTAGCAATAGAATCGAAAATAAAAACGTTTGTGTTCAGGAGATAACGTGTCCGTGGTTGTTTTTTTTAAAACGTTTTCGAAAACTTTGCATGTTTTTTGATTGTTTTTGTTATGATAACAGAGACGTTTGCGTGCAACCCTCAGTACATAATCCACCTGGACTCTCCAGACGAGGACGACGAGAACCAAAAGTGCACTGTTCTGGTCGGGTTGATGCAGAAGAACAGGAGGGCGCAGAGGAAGTTGGGGGTCGAGTGCTTGACCATTGGGTTTGCGATCTACGCTCTGCCTGACGCTGATTCTCAGCCAAAACCGCTGCCAGCGAGGTTCTTCAAGTTTAACGCTTCTGTTGCGAGGTCTCCTACTTTCATCAACTTGAGGGAGGTGTGCAGTCGGTTCAGTCTCAATCCTGGGACGTATGTTATCGTTCCCAGTACCTTTGAGCCTAACGAGGAAGGGGAGTTCATCATCAGGGTCTTTACTGAGTCTTCTGTCGAGATGACGTGAGTGTGTGCACTTTTTATCAACTTTTTATTCGGAGCTACCATAGAGTAATAGTCACGATTTGTGTAACGTTTCAGGGAGAACGATGGTGACGTTGGTATTGGCGAGGTGGACGACAGGGTTAAAGAAACTGTTGACGAGGAGGACGATCAGAAGAACAAGGTGCAGGAGTTTTTCAAAACTGTTTCTGGGGATGATGGGGAGATCGACTGGAGCGAGTTGAAGGAGGTACTCGACATCGCTATGAAGAGGGGTGAGTTCGTGTAAAATTAAAGTCATTATGTTTTGTCGCATGTTTGTTTAACGTGTTATTTGGGATTTTCTGCAACGTTTAATTGTTTTTAAGAGCAAGGTATGACCGCGCATGTTTTTATATCAAATGGCTGGCTTATTATTGTATAATTATAATTTTTCTCTCTGTGTGTTGTTTGTTCGGACTTGTTCTCTCTGTGTTGTTTGTTCGGACTTGTTATACAGATCTCGGTAAGTGGATTGTTTTCTTAAGTTACGTTGTTATTATTTGTGCTAATTTGTGGGTTGTTGTGTTAGAGTTCGACTTCCCTGGGTTCTCGAGGGACGTGTGCAGGTCTATGGTCGCGTTGATGGATGTCGACATGACTGGGAAGCTGGGGCTCGATGAGTTCATTCAGCTTTGGAAGAGTGTCAGGACTTGGAAGGTATGTGCTCATTGATCATACATTCATGTTCGTGCCATGTTCACAAATTGTTGTGTTGTGCAGAGCGTGTTCAAGATGTACGACAAGGACAGCTCGGGCTACCTGAGTTCTTTCGAGCTGAGACAGGCTCTCACTTCTGCTGGGTATTCTGTGAACAACACTGTGTTGCAGGCTCTGGTGCTCCGGTATGGGGATGCTTCAGGACAAATCTACTTTGATGACTTCATCATGTGTGCCGTTAAACTCAAGGCTATGATCGGTTCGTGCGTTTAAACTCTTGTTTGTTTATGTAACATTTTGTAATAATAACACAGTCAAAATTTGTACAGAAATCTTCCGTGAGCGAGCGACATCAGACGAGAATCCAGGTGAGAAGACGGCCAACTTCACGTTGGAGGAATGGGTCCAGAAAACGCTATATTCTTAAATTAATGACAGAGAAAAACGGGCGGGCAGCTAACTTGGTTGTGGGTCTTCTTAATCTCTATTTGCACATAATTTCATGCACAGTATTTGAATACGTGGCCTTGGAAAACTTTGATGTGATTGTGCAGCGCAATCATGCTTAACTCTATACCAATTTTATTTTTTGCCAAAAATTGTTATACATGATATTTACTAAGATCTGATGCATTTCTAGCTTTTATTACAACGAACAATTGTGTCTTGCCTTTTACCAGTGTTAGTTTTTATTCAATAAATCATTCGTGTTGTTGTTACCTCATCATATTTAGTTGCATTATTAATTAATTATTATTATCATCCTTTGCTCACATGCATGCATGCATCTCTTAAACCAACACAACTCAACTTACAATTAACCCAAGCGACAAGCACAGGTTGAAAGCGCCACCTAGCATGAGTTGCGGCAGTTAGAATAAGAACCGGCAGGATGCAAAAGGTGCAAGCAGACAGCTCAATATCCGAGAGCACGTCCTCGTGTCTTGACCAGTTGGGCCCACAGCAGCGTAAAAGTTTAATAACAAGTAATAATAATAATAAAAAGATTTCAAAATGCAGATTTTCGTCAAGACCCTAACGGGTAAGACGATCACTTTGGAGGTTGAGCCCAGTGACACGATCGAGAATGTGAAGGCTAAGATCCAGGACAAGGAGGGGATCCCCCCAGATCAGCAGAGGTTGATCTTTGCAGGGAAGCAGCTTGAGGATGGGAGGACTCTCAGCGACTACAATATTCAAAAGGGTCAGTGATCACTTACCTGGGTGAATTGAGTAGTGCATTTGGTAGTAGTTAATTAATTGTAATTTGTTGATCAAAACAGAGTCGACCCTCCACTTGGTCCTCCGGTTGAGGGGAGGAGTCATCGAGCCAACTCTTCGAATCCTGGCTCAGAAGTATAACTGTGACAAGATGATCTGTCGCAAGTGCTACGCTCGGCTTCACCCAAGGGCCACTAACTGCAGGAAGAAGAAGTGCGGACATACTAATAACATTCGTCCTAAGAAGAAGCTAAAGTAAACTTTTCATTTAGACTTTTATTTCATCTTCGAGCAGTTGTCTCGTCTTTCCGTTTCTATTATTATCTGTAATAAATAAATCCGGGGGGTTGGGCAACTCGTGTTCGGTTTCAAAATATTTCGACCAACGTTACTTCTTTCCACGTTATTGTCCGTGCATATTAGCGTTTTATTTTTAGAATAAGCATAGTTGAGCATCATTTTGTTGCTGACACAATTGGTCGGCATACAGCATGAATATTTAATTAGAATTGACATGAGCAGCTCAAAAAGGACGAACCAGAACCGCATGAATAAAATTAAGCATAAATCTACAACGAAAATAATAAATTCCCATCGAATCGATAAAGGTTACCATAAAACCGACCCAGGAAATATCGACGACGATGACGAAAAAGCCCGAGAAAACAAGTCAAATGCTTATTAATTATTCAGACTTTATTCCGCCTACCAAATTAAACATGACTCCATAACATACACACAAGTTTAAAAAGTATATTCTCCATCCATCATCGTAATTTTACGCAATTACTCAATTAAAACACGCACGTAAGTAGATGATAACAAAAGTCAGACATTGACTCACTCACACGTAAGAAATCCGAGTATATCACGAAAGGGCTACCCTGAGAAAGCAGACATATATATGTTATATATACACACGACGGGTGAGGAACCTCTCTCTTTTCTGCATCTACACACATCACTCACACACATCTTCCACACAAATGATATCTGTGATTTAGTAAAAAAAAATCAAAACTTTCCATCATCATCATTCCACATAGTAGTGCGACATAAAAAAACTGTTTGCGAGAAAAAAAGTAAAAAAATAAAAAACAAGTGGAAGCAATCAAGATTCCGTCCTGAATCAAGAAATATTCCCGAATACAATTAGTAAAAAGAAATGGTACACGACGAGGTAGCTCAAATCAGCGACACGAGGAACAACGCTCTGGCGTACGTCGCTCTCTCAATAGGCTCGTTCGTGCTGTCGAAATCAGTGCTGAGGCAGGTGGCGCCCAAAGAAGCCACCTCACAGGGACCCGTCACCGTCTGGAAATGGGTCAACACTGCCAACTCCCTTGTGCACTCTTTCGTCACCGGGATCGGCGCCGTCATCTGGTCAGTAGTCTGTTATTATTCCCACGCAGCTTATCGTTATTTAACTTTTTTTCAATTGCAGCGTGTACCTGTACCCGCGGGTGGCGGAGGACGTGATCTCGACATACTCAGACTTTTCACACAAACTGGTGTCATACTCAGTGGGCTACTTCGTCTTTGACTTTTTCGACATGCTCGTCAACCACAGGAAGCGGAGCTCGTACGAACTCATGTTGCACCACATCTTTGTAAGCAAACGACAAGTATAAAATGTTTTATAATGGTTGTGAATAAAATGTACTTAAATTGGACGGTATTGTATGACTGTGCAGGTGCTGAGCTGCTTCATCCTGTCGATAGTGACCCGCTACTACTTGGCGTTCACGATAATCTCGTTAGTAGTTGAGGTGAACTCGATATTCCTGCACTGGCGCCAACTGCTGCTGATAACGGACGTGCGCAAGACGTCACTGTACTACAGAACAGTGAGTGTGATAAACCTGATAACATTCGTGATGTTCAGGATCGTGACGCTGGGTTGGATGACGCGTTGGTGCGCACTGAACAAGCACCTGGTGAACCCAGCGACGTACGCAGTGGGCTGTGTGTCGATCGCAGCGCTGATGCTGATGAGCATAGTATTGTTCTTCAGACTACTCAAGTCAGATTTCCACTCCAACGCAACTTGTACATCCCACAACGGTTATGTGAATAATAACAAGGCTCAGTGAGGTTCTTATACAGAATATTTCTATACAGTGTGGCAGATATATATTTATACGCAGTTGTTCTTGCTGGGCCAAGAGTTTGTTGCTGGAGAAATCAGGGATACTATTTTATAACAAACGCTTCCTTTTACTTCGTGCTCAAGAAGATACATTTTGTTAAGCACAACCGCAGCTACTTAGGGTGCTCCATTTTTATGCCAAATGATTGTGCTACAGGGTACAGTGCATTCTCACGCCAGTATTATTCTTTTATTATTACATTTAAAAATATTTTTGCACAAACATGTCGCTTCTTATTATTCCCAAATAAAATTTTTTTATTAAAAAATTGACATTCCGGGTTAAAAAATTACTCAATAAAAATATATTTAGTGCTCACTTTATTTTTATCACGTTGATTTATCACTCGACAGTGACAGATTTAGCGAGGTTCCTTGGACAGTCCACGTTGCACCCCTTCAACACAGCGATGTGATAGCTGAGCAGCTGCATTGGAATCACAGTTAGGATTCCTTGCAGGCAGTCGACAGTGTGCGGGATCTCGATGCTGCTCGACCCGAACGACTGGGTCTCGGTGTCGCCCTGCTCACACAGCAGTATTGGCCTGCCCTCCCGAGCCGTCACCTGCTGCAACGCGTTAATGCACTTGGAGTACACTGGGTCCCGGGTTACTATCATTATCACCGGCATCTGCTTGTCTACCAGCGCCAGTGGGCCGTGCTTCAGCTCTCCCGACAAGATTCCCTCAGAGTGCATGTACGTCAGCTCCTTGATTTTCTGCATTGATAGTAAATTTAGTTGAAGGTAGTAATAAAAACATAAATAAGCAGATTTTCTTGCGAGAGGTATATATTTTTGATGGAGACATAAATAAGCAGAGTTAAACAACATGAGTGAGTAAACTGACCAACGCCCCCTCGAGACAAGTAGCGTAGTTGTACCCCCTCCCCATGACGAGTAGGCTCTTCTGCTCGAACAGTTCTTTGGCCAACAACAGGACGTTGCTGTCCTGCTTGAGCACGATGTTGATTTGCTCGGCCAAGTCCTTAAGCCCTTGGATGATCTCGTACCTCCTGGGCTGAATAGAAATCCTGTCCTCGCACATCATCAGAGCGAACATGACGAGTGCAATGAACTGGGAAGTGTACGCCTTGGTACTCGCGACTCCTATCTCAGGTCCTGCGTTGATGTGGATTCCGCAGTGCGACTCGCGGCAAATGCTCGACCCTACCGTGTTCGTCACTCCAACTATCAACGCTCCTCGAGACTTGCAGTACCTCAGAGCCATCAGCGTGTCCGCTGTCTCGCCTATTATAATTATCAAGTGTTATTACTCAACAGTTGATTAAAAGCACTACAATGTGTAATAATACAATCGTACCCGACTGTGAGATGAAGAAGCAGACGTCATCCCTGAAAATGGGTGTGTTGCGATCGAGGAAGTCGGATGCCAGATCGACCATGACGGGAAGCTCAGTCAACTCCTCGAGGAGCTGCCTAGTGGCGATGGCAGAGTGATAAGAAGTGCCACAGCCAATGAGGAGCAACCGCCTGCACCTGCGGATCTCGGCGATGTAGTCCTTGAGCCCCCCGAGAATGACAGTCCCGTGCTCGAAGTCGACCCTCCCACGCATGGTGTTGACGACCGACTCTGGCTGCTCGAAGATCTCCTTCTGCATGAAAGAGCTGAAGTTTCCCTTCATGATCTGCTGGATCTCCATTTTGAGAGTTGTGATTTCCCTGGCGTGAGAGTCGTCGATGGCCCTCTTGATTCTGTGGATGGAGAGCACTCCTTCGTACACAGCCGCGACGTCGTCGTCTTCTAGGTACAGGACCCTGTTGGTGTGCTCGATGATCGCTGATGCGTCTGACGCGAAAAAGTACTCCACTTGCTTGTCTTCTCCCTGTGGGCCGAACTGGGATGTAGAATCTACTCTCAACAGTGGTGGTGGGGTTAGCATCTGCTGCTGCTGCTGAGGTGGCGGGGTCGTTGGTCTGTTTGGCGTCGGGAGCAAGCCGCGGTGGTCTATTAATATTACACACACTGTTATTGATTGAATAACGTAACAAGGCCGTTTTTAATCATTATATTGTGAACTCACCAGGTGAATGTGTAGCTTGCGAGTCTATTTTTTAATACAAGCGGCAACAAAAACAAAAAAACCAAATGAAAACACACACGTTAATTTGTGTTAAATGAAGCGGAAAGATAAGTTGGCTCTGAGCAATCGTACCTTTGCTGTACATGATTGGGATCGAGTCTGCGGCCAACTTGGTCTTGGACTTGATCCCCACCAGCAGCGGTGAACCGCGTCGGGTTGCTACTAGCTGGCCTGGGAAGTGGCGGCTCTTTATGCAGNCGGCCAACTTGGTCTTGGACTTGATCCCCACCAGCAGCGGTGAACCGCGTCGGGTTGCTACTAGCTGGCCTGGGAAGTGGCGGCTCTTTATGCAGATCGCATACGCTCCTTCCTGTTGAAGAAATTGTGAAGAAAATGATTTAACGACGAAAGATAACGGTCACAATTTTAAAGATAAAGATTTTTAAATGACACATACCAGCTGCAGAATGGCCTTTTCGACGACCTCCCTGAACGAGCACTGCTTATCCTTCTGGTAGATGTGCCCGAGGAGCTTGGCGATGACCTCGGTGTCGGTGTCGGACTCGAAGTGGTGTCCCTTCTGAATGAGGAACTGCTTGACAGCCCTGTAGTTGGTGATGATCCCGTTGTGTACGATAACGAACGAGTTGTCGTCGTCACTGCGGTGGGGATGGGCGTTGACGGGGCTGGGTACTCCGTGAGTGGCCCATCTGGTGTGCGCGATCCCTACGTGGGTGTTGTGCGAGTCTGCGAACTGGATCATGTGCGCTTTCACCATAATCTCGTCTTCTAAGGCCTTCACTTTTCCAGTCTCCTTGATAATCGTGATGTTGACCGAGTCTGGGGTGTCCACTGCGATCCCTGCAGAGTCATAGCCCCGGTACTCGAGTCTCTGCAGACCCCGAATCAGGTAGTCCACTATCTCCTTCCGGGTCTTCGGGGTCAGGTAGTTCAAGTACGCGAAGATTCCTGTGAACAGTAGTGTTAATATACAAGCTAATAAATGGATAAATAAATAAATAGCTTACCACACATGATGGGTCCAAAAATAGGTATGAACGATAGCGTCAGAACAAGATGGTTGTGGTGCCACGTCGAGCGAGAAGTGAACTGAGCGAGTCTGTGTTGATGAACAGGACCCATATTATACATTCACATAATCATCATCATCATCGTACTACTCCCAAAAACTACTTTATCTACACATGCATGTAAGTAGCCCTCTCTCTCTCTTGTTGCTTTTTTTGGTACATAATATATTTTTACGATTGTTTTGAACTTTCTAGAGAATATACAACCCTGTAGTTTGTTTCAAGCTGGTAGTCGTTGTCACTTTATGCTAATTTATTTTACTCCTCGGGTTTTTTTCACCGTCCTCGTCTCAAGTGACACGTCAGCAGAAATCGTACGATGGGTAGCATTCAATGCAATTTGCATTCCAGTGTACAAAACCCGTTTTCCATCGCATAATTGTATAGACAATCGATTGATTACGTGCAGATGCAGTTCCTGTCCACGTGTAACACATTCGCTTTAAAATTATGTAGCCAATCTACTTCCTGTTTGCTCGAATTGCCAATCAAACTTTCATTTCTTGACGTATGCTTCGATGGACTTTATTCTATTTGCATACAAGATTAGATAAACACGAATTGAGAGAGAGATAAGGATGGGGCTGGCCATTATACTCGGCTTATTGTTAGTCCACAAAAATGCTGCTAGCATTGACCCAAATGATATAAATACTTTTTTTTGAATGTTCTAACCCTTTTTCTAGAGAGTTTCTCCACTGGCCTTCCCTAATCCTACATATTTCTGGGTACTTAACTGATGTATTTTCATCCGGTTTCACCCACTACGTCAAATAAACACACGTCATACACGTTCATGTATGCTTGTATTATACGAGCGGATGCCGAATAAACCCGAGTGTGCAATGAAACAAAGTGTACTACGCTATTAGTATGACCATAATCGTTAAAATTATAATGATTAATTACTGACGCAGTTATGTCGCATTACAAAGTTATTTTGACCAGTTCAAAAATTGGTCAAGATGCAGATCCTCACCATCACGATTTTGTTAGCATTCTCATGTATAGAAAAGTCCTCAGGAAAGATCCTCGTGGACCTTGAGAACCAGAATGTAGTTCAACTGCAAGTTCAGCCTCTCAAGGAACACAATGCTCATCACAACATGGCGTTTGGGACGACGAAAGAGTCAAAAGGTGGCGAAGAGGGTGCTCAAATGCACATTCTGGGGTTTGGAACG
>JAHZNA010001581.1:0-11766 GCA_027743935.1 Sinodicranocentrus sp. ZH6
GGTGGATGAAGTTATTGATTCAGCGTTGTAAATTAGTAGTGGCACTTCTATATCTCTTAAGGTTGTGAAAATTCCTAGAAATCAATATGAAATATAACCAACTTTCTTTGCCCAATGGATTGGATGAGATATATTTAGTTTTATCAAAGTGGAAAATGACAATCATAAGAGATAACACCTTTTCAGTCCTTATTTATTTGATTTAATCAATGAACTGGGTTTACAGTAAACGAGTATAGTTTACGTCAACTATTTTACAGGCAGAGAAAATATACACATAATGTAAATGCACTGAAATGTATCGCACATTCTACGATAGCACATAGATAAAAACTTAGCTTTTTACAACTAAATGAGTAAATGAAATGAGTAACAGAACAGAGGTAATTGGGCTTGAACTATCAGGAACAGAGGTCAGGTCAGACTAAATAGAGCACACAATGTGAATTAGATTTACTTGCACTTGATAAAATAACAAATGAATGACATGAGATTTATCATTTAGAGCTATCTCTACGTATAAAGTTGTTGCTTGATCTCATCGTTTTAGCTAATGCGAATGACACGACTAACTATTGATTCATTACGTTTTTTAAATACATATATTTTGGACTTATAAGAAAATTTAATTTTAAGAAATCAGTTTGCTTGATTCGATAAGACAAACGTAATGCGTCCATAAAAGTTTTATACTTCGGTGTAATTACTGTGAATTAAACATTTATTAGCACGATACAAACCGTGCATTTCATAAATAACATTATCAGCGTGAGAATTCAGATTTCAGATACATCATAGCATGAAACTTTTTCCAGCTTGACAAGTACGTCTATATGACCATATAAACAATGAAAACATTACACGGACAGATAATTGTATTCGTCGTAAATATATTAGTGTATATAACTGGTACTTGTAAAACAATACAATGAGAGTGACATTTATTAGTTACACAACTTCATTCATACGCTTTTCATAAACAATTTCATCTCGCGTATGGCATGGTAAAATCCATACTGCACAATGTCCAGTTCCACAAACTTCTCGTAATAGATCCATTTTTGATCGTTTAGGACCGCTGTTTCTTCTTCCACCTCGTGAAACATGTTTCTTCCCACTTATATGTTGTTCCACAATAGTTTCATCAGTGAAAATCGCTGAGAATTGATCGATTAAAATTGCTAGCACGAATAAGCCAAATAAAAGGCTTTCCAACATGAGAATTACGCTGTGAAGGCTGTGAAAAGAAAAATCATTGCTTGTTTAAATATATTACATGTAATCTCCCAAATGCTTCATGTCATCTAAATTATGTGTCTCGTGTATCAGTTTTGGAATACGAAATTTGGATAATAACTCTTTTATTGAAACACTTACATTCTCGTCTGACGAATTATATGTGACTCGCTATTGATTGGTGAGCTTCCCACACTCTCATTTTCTGGGTGGATCCCTCCTAACTTGTAGTGCCAGCGAGTAGGTTCATTGTCATGCTGTTGACTACTTTCCACCCAGGTGTACAAGACTAGTCCAATTGCATATGCTGATAAAAGCCCAACGTAGAACAAAAATTGGATGAAGTACTTTTGATTAGATTCTCCAACGCAGTTATTAACCCAAGGGCAGTCTAAAGAGTAAATGACACAAGTATTGGCTTTTAAAAATCATGTCCCGACTCCAAAGCTCAGTTATTGCAAGATAAAATAAAAGCTGAATGTTAGATCTGGAACACTTACGGTGGTCCATTCGACGAATGCACCGCTTGCAAATTCGGCAATCTAGAAACAAGAGTAAAAACAAGGAAAAGTATAATAGTATAATACTACACAAACCTATTGGCGATTGAGTTATAAATTAGGCTATTTAAGTTCCAGCACAACTTACGATGCGCCCTAGGGGGTCTGTATATATTGCAACGTGGACAAAGAGTATGATGAGGTGGAGGAGCTTGCTGTGGAGAAGGATCTCCATCTCCGCTGTAGGAAGTAGAGTCTACACCGCCAGAAGAAGCCGAAGCGGACACGCCCCTAGAATAATCATCATCCCCGTGATATTTGGATGTAACAAATCCAGGATCAGTGAAAACTGCCCGCATGTGAGCCATCAGGAGAAGTCCAACAATAATATTAAAAAGGACAACATGGAATGTGCCCCAGAGGCTACAAATCAAGAAAAAATATACGGTTAATAAACCACATATTAGGGAAAATTCTAAATTTTTATCGCCCATGCGATCATGCCTGTAATTGTAATACGACTTTCTTGCTTCAACTTACCTCACAAAAGTCGTCATCACTATCCATTTGGTAACAACGTAATCTGCATAGAAGACTGCAGAATAAGTAATGAACATGCATATTATCCCACATGGATCCTTGGAACACGACGATAACGTTAAAAATTTTGGCGAACGAACCACTGGTTCATTATTATATGAATATTGCGATGGCATTGTTGTCGATATCTCCTCTTCCACTTCAGTCGTGGGTGTACTCATTATCGGTCCATAAATTACATTAAAATATTTAGATCACATTTTACACCACTGCTCCGAGTCATCAGAAAATTTTCATCAAAATAATAACTTCCGTACAGATTTTTCTCTCTATCTTTGTCTTCACAACACATCCAAGCTAACAACTTTCATTCCTTTTCAAACAATCTCCATCTCCATCCATACCACGATTTCAATCAGCTCATTCCAGGAATCTTACTTGATACGGATGTAGGTCAACTCTATTGACACATTAAACTTTTTCCTCAATATTTGTATCAAGGTTAACTTCAAAAACCTTAAACCACTAACTCACCACTAAACCTTATATCCTTTTCCTATTCCTAAACTTGAAAACTATCCACTTTTAATCATCACAATGGAACAGCTGGGATTTGTAGCAACAATAATTTTGTAAAAACGGGTATCTGATTTGGTATTATTATTTACAGTTTTTTGTTGCACCAAATACCTTGTTTTCACAGGTGACACCTGATCGATTAATTGAAGTTCACTTCTACCTCTCCTCTTACCCCAACTCTATCCGATATATGGCGGAAAATGGATTTTAAATTGATCTGTCAGGAGAAAGTGAGAAATGGTAATGATACTGATACGCCTCTTAATTACGTCATTCAACTTCAGCCCAACCTAATGACGTAAATCCTGATGACTTATTTATGTATCTCACTATTATCATTGTAGTTTAGTAAATTAAATGTTTCATTGCATATGAGGAAGATAGAATTAATTAAGGATATATACTCTGCTCTTCTGCCCAGAATGCTAAAATGGCGATATTATGAATTATCACTATGCCCCATGGTACGGCTCATATCAATTCTCTGTAAAATCAATTAGCACTTTTTCTAGGTTTTTTCTGATCTCACTCACATATGACGATTAGTATGTAGTGCAGGTAGTATGCTTCGTGATTCGTAATGTGATACCCATTAGTATTAGCAGATCATTTTGCATGCGTCCATGAAATCTTTGTTTCATTAAGTTCCTTTTTGATAAACTATGTATTGTACTTTGGATGGAAATAGATGAAAAAGTTTACCTGAAAATCCATACATTCAGGGTTGAGTGGAAATGGATGGAAGTTATATTTTATATTATAAAATAAATTTAAAAATCGGTATTATAGAAGGCAATATTTGTATAAATATTCGTTTGCGGATCTAGCAAATCATAATATTATATTGGTTTGATTTTTTCATCAATATGGCCTGCCGGAAAGAGTTGGAAGGTGGAATTGACCAATATGTATGCTTGTTTATGTACATCATTTCATTTAGGCTCGGTGCCCATAAAGCCAATAATTAACAGTTAACAATGTTAACATACACTTATATACTAATTTCGGAAGTTATGAAATTGGATATTCCACTGGTGTTTCTCACTAAACTCTTAAAACCTTCTACATTCTTTCATTACACACTGTACTTACTTTCTCACCCTAAGCTATAAAATTACCATGTGCCTTCAAAATCTCGTACAGTTGGGATTTGTATACAATATCAATAAACTAAATATCAAATACAATGTGCATATTATTTACATGCTTCACACTTTTTGCACAAAATATGGTGTTGAGTTGATGATGTCGGATCGGTTTGATAAGGTTCCTTTCCTTCACCAATAAATTCAAATTCACTCATGTTTACCCTTTTGCCCCATCCCAACAGATTAGGGGCGGAAAAAGGATTTTCAAAAGGATCTGTCAGAAGAAGTGAGAAATGGAATATCTTTTGCAACACGTCAGCGTACTCAAAGCTGTGCATATTGACCGACACGCAAAGGAGGAGCTGAAACATTTACATATCTATATTCAACATTCACGATTTTTCATCTGATGGACATGTGGGTAAAAATAGTCATCCATCAATATTCATAGTCTTAAAGTTCTAATACTCCTTCCTAAATCATATGTAATGTCGTGATTTGTGATTGTGTTGTTTTCTGTAATAGAAGGAGTAGCATATTTATAATGATGCTGTATAGTGCATGCTACTTCTGAAGTAAATTTTTCTCCAGATTTTGTTTAGATTTTAGATTTTTCATTTTTCAGTCATCAGTCGGTTGTGTAGTTTCCGGTAGATCTTTTTTATAAATAGGTTTGAAATTAAAAACGTTTGGAAAGATCCCCTTTTTCCTACTACACACCTTTCCCTACCCACATAGAAATTGATCAAAAAAGAAAAACCTAACCCAAGTATGGCATCAACAAAAGGTTCTCGGAAAAATTGTTTCACAGTATGGACAGATTTTCCAAACTTGGCTTTGCTCCTTTCGGTGGATAATTTGATTGCAAATGGGGGAATTTACCAAATTACGGCTGTGTTCTTTGCTCTAAACTTTTTGGCTGCAACGCAGGATATTGCTGTAGATGGGTGGGCGTTAACAATGCTGAGTCGGTAAGTTTTCAAAACTTTTAAGAAATAAATTAAAATGTCAAAATGGGTCCACATAACAAAGGCAAAATATCATTAATCTTTCAGTGAAAATGTGGCTCTAGCATCAACTTGTAATAGTGTCGGGCAGACTGCGGGATACTTTCTTGGATACGTGCTATTTTTAGCGCTGGAATCTGCAGACTTCTGCAACAATTATTTGAGATCTGAGCCATCCGACGCGGGACTCATCACACTACCTGGATTCCTTCTATTCTGGGGAATTGTGTTCATGATTACAACGACATTGGTTATGGCAAAGCACGAAAGTTCAGACAATTCAGATGACATCACAGTTTTCGAAACTTATAAGCTACTAGCTCGAATTGTCTCTTTGAAGAAAATCAGGAAGCTTGTTTTCTTTTTGATTACATGTAAAATTGGCTTCGCTGCTGCTGATTCTGTAACAGGGCTGAAATTAGTAGAATACGGAGTACCTAAAAGTAAACTGGCATTGTTGGCTGTGCCAATGACACCGTTACAAATCATCCTACCCTTGTTTATCAGCAAGTACACGAAAGATAAACCCTTAACTTTATTCATGAAAGCCTTACCAATTAGGCTAATATTTGGAGCTGTGTTTATCGCGGTCGTGGAGTGGACAAAGATTGTCATTTCCAGCAAAGGAGGGGAAGAACCCGGCGTTGAGTATTATACTACGATATTGGCAGTTTATGCCTTACACCAGGTTTGTTTCAACGTTAATTGAATTTTATAAATGAAGTTGGTTTCAGGAAAATCAATGATTGTTTGAACTTACCGAGTATATTTTCATTTACAGATCTCAGCTTGCACAATGTTTGTGTCCATAATGAGTTTCTTTGCACAAATCAGTGATCCTAGTGTTGGAGGAACTTACATGACGCTACTGAATACGATATGCAATTTAGGCGGAAACTGGCCAAGTACAGTTGCTCTGTGGCTGGTTGATCCGCTAACGACAAAAGAGTGTGAAAGTAATTCTGCAAATGATTGCAGCAGTTCTGCATTGGAAAAGGTATTACACCAATATCATCTCCATATTTTTTAAAAAAAACTTAATTAGATAATTTGTTCTCNCAATATCATCTCCATATTTTTTAAAAAAACTTAATTAGATAATTTGTTCTCAATAACATTCTCGAACAATCTCATCTATAATTCAATAATATTTTTGTAGGAATGCAAAGATAGTGGATCAAAATGCACAACGATAACAGATGGATACAATATTGAGTCAGTTGCTTGCATAATCATTGGATTCCTGTGGCTGTTCTCATTTGGAAGGCCAGCTGTGAGACAGTTGGAAAGTGGAACTGGGGACAAACTCTCTGGGTACAGGGTGCTCGGTGATTGTGACAAAAATGAAAAGAAAATCAAGAACGGTCCGCTGAAAAAGACTTGTTGATAATTAATGAAATAGGCGATATATCTGTATTTTTAAGGTGTACAAAATATTATAAACGACTAATATATTCGTATATTTATTTATGTATTATTTCGCAATTATAAATATGGTGCTTTAGATTGTACTGACAAAAATTATTTGTTGGATACTTATCGTAAACCTGTTTAAAAGCATGTATACATTCTTAAGGGAAAAAATATATATATTTAGGTAATAGAATGTAAATTAGAGTAAAAACACAGTAGTGTTGCGACTGGTTCGGCTCCACTTCTACAGTATAACTTTGCTGCTTGTAAATATAGATAAATATTACGATATCGATGAATGCGCTATTTAAACGATTCTATATGAATTAAATTATCACAAAGTCATTTTCATAACATTAACTGTCGTGATATCATAAATTTCACGGTATTTCACAAAAGCATTATGAAATACGACGGGATATTTGCCATTTTTACAAGTGTCCGCACATCTCGGTTATTACGACGCAACAATCTCCCTGTAAGAATCTTAAGATTCAATCCTTGCCATTGCCCTTCTCTTGTAGTTGTGTTGCTTCACGTTTAAACTTCAAAACTTGTGTAAGCATTAAGCAAATGAAGCAAGGTTACTAAAAATCATCTCNACAATCTCCCTGTAAGAATCTTAAGATTCAATCCTTGCCATTGCCCTTCTCTTGTAGTTGTGTAGCTTCACGTTTAAACTTCAAAACTTGTGTAAGCATTAAGCAAATGAAGCAAGGTTACTAAAAATCATCTCGTATCTTCTTTTCTAATTAGCATTTCTTAAGTTGCATTTCAAAACGCTATATCAGTCTGAGCTTTTTAGCGCTAAAAAAGGATATATTATATTTCAAGTTCTCCTAATTGCATCAAGGGTACTATAATTCATTGTCACATTAAAAATTCAGGGAGCAACTCTGCAACCTTAAGAGGAGTGCGATTTCGCGATTAAGCACATAAAAATTTACATTTGAAAAATTTCGTCCTGATTGATAAAGCACTTTGCAAAGGGAAAAAAATCTGCTGATTTAAAATGACGATAATGCGATAGAACATCACCACGGACCACGATGAAACCTAGAATCATCAGCCAAATCACGATACCATCATTACACCACATTCCGTAATGAACTTCACTCTGCCAAATATGTACCACATTACGCACCATCAACAAATAACGATAGGATTATACCTACATTGCTTACGCATTTTAGCATACATACCTGTGAACATTGGTAGGCATTCTCTTTCATCACATTATCATTATCACACATTTCGTGATCAATGAGACCTAGCCCAACTTACATTAGCGTGCATCATCTTATTACCATCTCCAAATCAATTTATGGAGCCACAAAAATTTTCTGTGCATGTCCAGAAGCTCTATTTTATCTCTTTAAAATGACACCAACAAGACAGCCTACAGGATTGAATCTCCCTACTGAACTAAACTATAATGTAAAAATGGACTGCAAAAAATGTAAATATTTTCTTACGAGTTGTGTACCACACATATGCCATATGCATACTTGAAAGTCTCACTTTCATTTACTCTGCTCCTTGTCATCACCATAATCATCAAAAACAGCTTCATTTCTGCCTGACTCAACGAATTTTTTTAACATTTTCATTCGTCCTACAACAACATACCATAAATCGCTCAATTTGTATGGGAGTTGGCTCCATTACTTACATTTCATACCATACATATCACATACGACACGTACCGAAGATCTAGAATTCATAGGTATATACACATACATTCATAGGCTAAGCTAGCATATAACTTAAATCCCAGAAGTAACTGTAATTCTGAGATTGTCAAATTTTTGGCAATGGACTGTATTATATGCACGAAGTCATTCTCCAATTTCCATCATCAAAGTCATAATTCTGGCTCAATTTTAAGCTTTGTTCTGCACAAGAATTTTTCCCTGTAACCTTCTTCGTCCCTCGATGTTACTTATTGATTGCGTACATGCTGAGCCTCACCCTGTACGTCATTTAAAGCAATTTATGTTGGAATATGACATGACTTTTTTCCTTAAAAATTTCCATCTGTTGACAACATCATGCGGGACAACATTATCAAGTTTGCGTATAAAATGGTACAGTGTCGTTGGTCAGGTCATCACATTTGCAATATTCCTTCAACAAGAAGCAACCCTAGCAAAGACATTTTAGCAGTTTCCTAAAACGAAATCATTCAAAATGATGAAATACGTAAGTTTTCTGAACAACTGGGGATTTTGCTTGAAATTTTTATGAAGTTTTATATAATTCATTGTATTGGATTTTTTGTATTGTCTCAGGTTGCCCTCATTCTGGCTTTTGTGGCTGTTGCCTATGCCCAGTTTCTTTACTCCGGACTTCCAGTCGGTCTTGGAGTAAGTGGACCAAGTTATCACAATCCTTATGCCGTCAGCCACGACACTGGAATCCGTAGGTACGGATATACTGGAGGACTTGCCTACGCTGGAGCTCCAGGAGCTTTTCTCTATTAAATATTTATTTATTCCATTCCAAGTCAATCAGTGTAACTTAAACTTAAGTTCGAGTGGCTGATGGGCCTTGCTTAATTGAATAAAATATAGAACAACATTTTATAATAAAAAAGAAATAAGGAAATACACATATATCTTTTCTTACCCTATTTTAATTGAAAAGTACAAACATCGGTTCAACATCGGTAAATCTATTTACTCGATTCAATCTTTGCACTTCAAGTCAACCATTAAGAAACATATGTAAACAAGTAAATCCATGCAATCACCGATTTATGCACTTGCAACAGGAGAAAGCTTAGAGGTTGCTTGTTGCTTATCTCATATTTTCAAAATGGAGACAAATGGATGAATGAATGAATGATTTAATAGTTTCAACCAGGAAGTTATAAATATTATTTAAGCGAATCCAGACAATAATAATGTTTTCAACCTTCCATGAATTTACCAGAATCAAATTTATTTACCAACAACTCGAACTCGTATGAATTTCTTCCTTTCTAACGTGCATTTATAACATTCGAATTTTGTTTTTTTGTTCATTCACAATAGCTGTGCAATTTTAAAAATTTTTGGAACTTGGTTGAAATTTTTTAAACTTTTTGGAGAAACAATGTTAAGTACACGTGTGTATACATTTTAGGATTTGTTTTTCCCCTCCTCACCTTCTTTGGAGTACTACCTGTTGAATGGGATCCTAGTTTACGCTTAGTAAAACATTCCAAACGAGCAAGACAATTGGTGATTTTTAATGGGGTTTTAATTACATCCTGGTTTATTTTCGGGGTTATCCAAAGCCTCCGGTTCTACCTGACTAACGACTTCCTAAACTTTCACACTTCTTGTGTCTTTCGTTTAGCCATGTGTGGACCGCTTGAAGTCTGGATTCTGGATAGTCTTAATATTTTACACAAATGAGCTTGCATCGTGGGCCAAAGGACTTCTCGTCTATTTGCGAAGAACCAAGAACCAACCGTAAGAATCTATTGATATTGAATAAACCATTGTACAGATTAAACATATTTTAAAACCTTTACAGGATTATATCTTCCGAATCACGACTCCAACACAAACAGGACAACAATGTTCATCGAAATTGTTTTCGTTCTAATATTCCTCTTTTTCATACCGGCGTTCGTTGCCACCTGTCTGGTTTTTTAGGTGTTTCCTACCATCCTGATGTTTATCGGATATCTTTTTCCAGACAATATTTTCCGTCATAGGAAGTTTCTCTTACAACTCATAAATTTTCCTCATTATTATACCATTTTCATTTTGTACAGTTCCAATCTGGCTCGCAGTCTTCTGTTATCTTCTGTACGGGGTCACGTTCTTACCTTTTGTCTTGAAAGAATTCACCTTCGGGAAAAAATCGTATTGTTCTATACCCAGGCTTAGAACATGTTTCACTTTGCAAATCGAATACAAAAGTGCATACATTCTTCAAGGCAGATTGCTCTCATTGAATGAAAACTTCCTCGTACCAACGCAAACTGTTGCTACAAAACTAGCTGTGTTTGCAGTTTGCCTTCTCATCAAATACATAAGTGTTCTAAAGCTTCCTACAGTAATAGTTTTGACTTTGACCTCGTGGTTCCTTACAGCGACGCTTGGGTGGGGCTCAATTCTTCTAATAGGAGGTTATCTCCATATGTATGGGGAGAAAAATTTTAAATCCTGGAAATACCATGAATGGTCGACAAATCTAGAGAGAAAAATTATGAGAAAATTTGGAAAATCCTGCAGACCTATTATGATGCATTACGGGAAAACGTTTACAATTCGTAGGATAACCATTCTCAAGTTTTATCGTGGAATATCCAAAGGAATATTCAGGGTTTTGTTAACTTTAATGAAATGAGCTGCACGGTTATTCATTCACTTCAAGGTTAAATATCGTCAGAGAGCAATGAATATGCTTAAATTAATATGTCTAAATAGTTTTTAATAACATGTTATTTATTTACGTTCTTTATTTCATCAGTCATGCGTGAATTTTGCTGTAAATAATTATTCGAACTTTCATCGCATGTGTAACAGTTTGGAAAATTCATACTGAACTATCATAATATGTATATTGCATATATGCATGCAAGGTTAATAAAGTATTTGCATGTTATTTCCTAAATTGAAACCTATTCAAATTACCAAGTCCAAGGTAAAGCTGTTCTTCCTCATTCATTTTCGATTTTAATGACTGTTGCATCCTTAATAATCCTTATTCTGCACCTGCTTCATGGAAGAGAAAAATCATTACGTCAATATGTATGGTTTCCCTCTTGAGTCTATTTTTATTTTGGAAAACTTTCATCAATTTTACAAAAGTACGCATCACTTCCTATAAATTAGTTTTTATGATTTCCAATTTTCAACCTAGCTTTCCGATTTCCACCAAGGAAAATTAGTAGCTGTATTCATTTAAGTATAACATTGTTGACAAAATACACTCCCTCTCCCTAATGTTTTTTTTTAAATTTTATATTATTTCCCCGAATACCTACATGTAGGAAGCTTCAGCTTCAACAAAAAAGAGTTACATATAAATGGATGAGTAATAGATAAAAGTTTATTTGCACTCCTCCGATTTACTTTCGAAGTTTGGCATCTTGGGAATAATATAAAAGAGAATCAAGTCGTAGTTTAGTTTCTACTTCCAATCATCATCAGAAAAATAGTTGTTGCTCTTATTTAACTTTGTGCCTGTAATTGTGTTTAATTAGGTTCCACGTCCTTTGCCCGACTGTATTTACCCGACCACTTTTTGCCAGACACAACTCCCCGACTTGTAAATTGCCCGACCAACTAACTTCAAGAGCGTCATTTGCCTGACTACAACAATTGCCCGCATAACAAACTACCAGAATGGAAAATAAATTAGTCACTATTACACAAATGTGATAATATTCTGGTTTTCATTATC
>JAHZNA010001582.1:0-16273 GCA_027743935.1 Sinodicranocentrus sp. ZH6
TCCACTTGGACCACTACCACCACCACTTAAACTTTTCTTATGTTTCACAGGATCCTTTAAAGAACGACTTGCACATTGTGTAATGTCCAAGGAAGCAATGAAAAGGATTGCGAATAGGAACAACGAAAATTTACGATTTCCAGATTTCATTTCAATTTTGTAAAATACTGCTTAATATCCGATAATCCACTTAGTTTGAATTCTAGTTGTGAAGTGAGGTCTTTGTCTTTTTCATGTGGATCTTTTGCCAATCCAAAAATAACACTTACAACCACTCACGATGGCGTTGTATTCCTCTGTAAAAATTAATAAGAGAATGTACTGCATTAAACGGTGGATGAGCACTGGTTGCGGTCAACGAGAATGAAACAAGCTGACGTTGATCGTGATGACGTTGTTAAAGTTGGTGCTACTCTTGCCTCAAAACCACGACAAGGTAGAATTCAATGTACGATAATACACAATCGTACGTATCGTATCGTTAGGCACCAAGCGAGTCTTAAGTTGGCAAAAAAATCTAACTTTTTGGCGATCGAGTGAAACACGACGAGCAGCCACAAGCGAAATCGTAATATTTGTGGTGATCACAGGAACAGCCAGTTTACCTCAACTGCAGCATTGTACTAATGTATAAAATATTTTATTGTTTAAAGGGAGAAAAAATGGAATGGCATGATTGTGACCAGCAAAAGAGCTGAAGCTCAACTAGAAAAGGTATCAATCTCATCCACAAGACTTGGAGTTGTAGTTGGCTAGCTGCCAAAGCAATCTTCCAAACAAAATCACTGCACCACCTTTATGCAGATAGGCTTTAGTTTTAGTGGGAAATGAGCATTCTACGATGCACAGGAGCTTTAAGGGGTATCCCAATTACAAAAGTAGTTATGGAAAACATTGCCCATTATGAGCATGTTCTATCTGAGCTCAAATTCAACCACACGGTATGTAGTTAATATTCTCCTCTTACTTTACAACGCACACACACACAACACTAGTTCTACAAGTCGATTGGATTGTTATTGGAGGTGATATGGGATGGTGAGGATGATGACGTGAAGTCTACTGTGGAGTACCTCATCATCTAAATAGCTTTAGATGAAACGATCTATCATTCTGCGAGTTTCAGTGGTGTGCTAACAATACATACTTCACTGTATACCAGTGCTAAATTACTCTAGCGTATGGAAATACCGCGTTAGTGTGAGAAGATAAGATTATGTATGAATATCGTGATACCATGTTATAATGACTACTTAAAATCCTTCATCTTTTTACAAACAAGATGGCATACAAAATATTATCCAGCGATTACTCTGTAAACACTGATATGCTTTTCTGCCCAACAAACATGGCCAATTTACCTTTGCGCAGTATTATAATAGTTAGTTATCATGATTATCCAAATACAAAAGGGGTTTCATGCATGAAAAGGCCAATAATTTGCTGGAACTTGTACAAGTCACATAATCACAAAAAGAGGAGAAAAAAAAGAGAACAAGAAACTAGAAAAAAGCTGTCGAATAAATTGGAATTAAAAATATGCGAATGCTGAAAGAGGGGAAAAAAAGTTGTGAAATGCAAACTACTATTTTTTTATACTTTAAGACTTACGTAAAAGATATTGCTCTACCTGGAAACTCACAAAGATGCGGAAAATCTCACGTTTTCAGCTGTCATTATTCTCACACGAAACTTGTTGATTCCTCGTGAACGCTTTTGTCTGTCTGCGGCGAATTGAAAATGAGACACTTGTATTTATGCAATATAGGTAACAAAGATGCTCACAATTTTTTTATACGCTTTGTAATGCACCTGGAAAAATTTGTCATCATTGTTTTTCACTATCTCCACTTTTTATTTATATCATTCTCACATGGTCTGAGTCACACGGTTTTGCAACTGACATTGAATTTTCCCAGGGTAAAAATTAAACTTTCTTGGAGTTTACAAGAGAAGTCAGTTCTGGTTTCTTGGGACTGCGACTGGCTACACAATAATCACTTGATCACAACTTGCGTCATTAAATTTCCCAAAGAGAATGGTCTCTGTTGTTGAAAAGCCCAGCTGAAAGGCGATTAAAAGGGTGCGATAAAACTACAGATTAGCTAATGAATGAATGAGTCAACGAAAGTTAGGAAACAAAAAGACTGTTTGTAGTCTTAGCCGTCAAAAGGAATCAGAACCATGTCAGCATATATTACTGGCTTTAACAAAGCCTTCCTCTCGAATGTCTCATGAGATGCATCTCATTTTCAGCATACAGCTGTACGAATTCTTCAATTTGCGGTTCAAGATGACATACTATCAAGGTTAAGAATGGTCTCACTTCTGAGCGCATGATCATGACCCCACTAACAGCGTTCATGCTTAAATGAGCATTACGTGGAAGATATTTTGATTAGAGATTAAATATTTTGGCAATTTTCGCTGTCAAAGTTTGTATGAAATAATTGCTAAAGGAAAACCGCAATTTGGTAATATTAACAACCTCAGTTGTCCTTGCTTTTGTGATTAGGATTACCGAAGTGTTTCACAATAACAGGAAATGCAAATAAATAAAAATAAACTAATTATTCCAGCTGCCAACAATATTCTCATATTATAACTGTTCATAAAGATAAATATTCATTTTTCCATGAGGATGTTTCATCGATGGGATTGGAAAAGAGATGTAGTTGGCTGGAACGCACTCATCCAAATCTAAAATTAGCAAAGAATTTGCATTAATCATGTAGCACAATGTGTTGGATTGAGGAATACTATTCTCATCCCTTATCATTTCCATCCAAGTCCTTCGCCTTCATGTTCTCTACTTCTCCCACAACATCTCAAGGCGAAATGTTTAACTACAAAAAGTAAAGTATACGTTATTGCAGAGGTAGGTATTGTTGCAGCTGTGTGTACGCTCAAGTGTGGGGTTGATATGCAAGAACAATATAAGGGATTTAAGTGCTATACTATTAATTAACATTTATAGCTTGCAATCATCTGGGCGAAAAGTCTATTAATAATATAATCCATTGGAAATATATAAAAATGCACTATGCATATATGTGCCTATATGGCCGTTCCATTGTTGCCTGAGAATGGTTTATATCTTATGCCAGATAAAGAGCACAATATGAATGCATAATTAAACGGATTGTCTATGTGCATTAGGTGAATGTATAGGATTTTGAGGTGAATAATATTAGCACCACTTGTGTTAAATCTTCCTTGATGTCAGTCCTACGCTAAGAGTGCAAATTATAGTGATTTAACTGGCTGGTTTGCATGAAAATCTTAATTTATTCTGTTGCACTTTTTTATGCTCCACTAGAGTGGTTGGATGCATAGGAAAAGTTATAGTTTGCAAACAATATGAATCCTCCCACATAGTATGTACTCAGTCAGCAGAGTTGTGTGTGCACTCGTATGTAAATTTTTACTTTACACTTTTGTTTTGCAATAACAATGCATGGTTTAAAATAGAGACGAGCAAAATTCCCTTGTTGTCAATCAAACAAACGCAAACCAAGGACTATAGCGGTAGTAGTCAGTCAAGCAAGCCTACATTTCATTCTGTAAATAACGGTAGTATTGTTTTGAAATTTATGAATGTAGCGATACAAAAGGACTAGAGAAAAATGTAGCATTTGGAAACGGTAGAATTCCACGTTGCCTCGTTGTAGTCAATTACAGCCTTCTAGTTCACAGTCGAAATTACCGGATGTAAATAATCATGTATGACTTTTTATATAGATCAAAATCGAAACAAAATAACTCAGTTCTATGGTTTTACGAGATTTTAGATGACTTTTAGCACGCATATCTAACTTATAGAACCAAACTAGCACATTACCATCTTTACTACTTTTATATATGCAACATAAACTGTATCTATCCATATCATTAATCCTTAAATTATATATATATATATTTAAGACGCTGTAATTTAGCATTTGGCATTCAGCATTTCTTCATTACATGACCTTGTAACAAATGACAGATGAGTTCTGAATTAGTTATGATATCGGAAACTGTCAGAGGTCAGAATGTTCAAACGACCCTAGATTACTTTTGAGCAAGTGTGAGATGACACACACATCTGTCTATACCTCATAAGTGCTAATTAGTATTAGTACATAAGTGTTAATTCAATTTGTAGCTGAGAAATGTAGGTCAGTTTGCAGTTACGTTTATCAAAAGTTTCAACACTAACAACCACGTTGAGTTAGGATTGCAGACGACGGAGGAAAATGAGGTTTATTTGATTAATGAGTCAATTTTCGTACAAATCATTCCTCGTCATGCTTCCAAAAAGCTGCAAAAAGTAGCTGTAAAATGGTCAGCATGCTTGTTTCACTGGAAGTCATGGTGTCACGGATGGATTCTTTGTTATTGACATCCAATCACCACAAACCCTTTTCCGCAATATAACCATCAATAAATACCCCACCATGATAAATTAAATTGGTTAGGCATCAATTAATAATCGTCATTTATAACTACTCCAAAATATATATCAATACGAGACATGAAATTAAAAATAAAGGATATAGTGCCACAAATCCCATATTTCCTTCCAGAACTGACAACTATTATCCTTTGGAAGGTCATTCCAAGACAAAGCAATTTTTACTAGCTTTAAGCTCCTTAATATGGATATTTATTACAGTTTGCAAAATTATCAATGCATCTCATCTGAAAAAATGGGTGTAGAGGTTGATGTCCTTAAGGCCTAATAGGAAACCGTAAACTCCATATCTTAAGTAATAATATTTATTATTATGCATGAGAAAAAAAGGGAGAGGTAATATTACATGATGTCTATTACGAAAAACTTTTTTTTACCGCGATGTTTACATTTACGGCAGTGCTGAAAGTGCTCAACGAATGCTAATCATTTGTCATTCATTATCATGAGAATCTTATCAATCACTCTATGAAATACATTCGTACGGTAAATTAGTCAAAGTTAGCAAGCCCGAAAAACTTTCGTTTTTATCAAGAGGATGTTAAAGTTCATAATGGATGACGGTAGAGAGATGCACGATACATAACAATAACAAACTTATATTAGCAAATCGACTATGGAGCAGTTATAATATGCTATTATATTTTTGCCAAAATAAACGACACCACCACTTCCCTCAAAGAAACTAAACCCTTAAGTGGGAAACGAATTGAAAGTGATGCTTTCCTTTTTTCAAAGTCGAAAAAAGGAGAGAAGTGCGCTATGAAATATAATGAGTGATAGCCGCGACATGAGGAGACATGCGAGTTATGTGGTACCTCTTTTATTTTAAGAGAAGAGTACTTCCTTTATTTTTTTTGCGATTCTCTCAGGATGACGATGATGATGATGCTTGCATGATTCATGATAACATAACTACTCGCTCGACAAAAGTACATAGCTAAACAGACACATGACATTCAACCTTGTCCCTGCCCAGCCTGCCTGCCACCAGTAGTGCAGTACTCACAGAGTTACAATAGAAATGCATTACGTAGCAAATCAAAATAATAAAAAATTACAAGGGTGTAAATGGTATAATGACTTCTGAACTAAACTCCACTTGTGTGCATCCCATTCAATCCGTTCACATCGTGTGCAATGAGGTACAACATTCATTTGTTAATGTTACGTCCTCATCTGTCATATATATGAGAGTTTCAAGTGATTCGAGAGGAGATGTAGAAATGTGATAAAAGCTTTTTTTCCCTTGCTACTAATACATATTATTCGGAATAAGACATAATTATCAATCTAATGTAATGCAATTCTAGTCAAGTTTACTCTAGTGATATGCAGCATTGACATGTTGATTTGTATTTGTCAGCAGATTTATACTAAAATATATTGTTGACAAGAGGAAAACAAGAGTATACCACAAGCTAAGAGCTACCAAGAGCCACAAGATTCTTTCTTTTTTTGCATTTACCAAACTGAATCAAAACACGATTTTCACTTTCCCATCTCAGCTCACACACACAAATGCTTTTCGCTCTAAAAAGGAAGTGAATGTCGTATTGAAGCTTTAACCATTTTGAACATTAACCTCGGAGAGAGATGCATGTTATCTTATTTAGCTTGTATTACATGACTGACGCTTCTCTAATTTGCAAGTTTCTTGCCAAATGGGTTGTGAGACCTGCTTTGCACACACGAAAAAATGGAATATATTACCTACGTCGGTAATGACAAAACAGGTTGTGTATATTTTTGATATTTCGATACGCAAATATGTTCCTATTCATTGTTAGTGTTGTGTATGCACGAATATGAGCGCTGACACGATAACTATAGGGGAAGGTAACTGAATTTAAAAAGGTGACCATACACCACACCGCGCGCAAGGTAACATAAGAATTTTCAAATGTTAACCCGACGCGACACAACAATGCTTCATGCATATTATGGTTAGTGTGTGTAATGACTGATATGATTTTTTAAATGTTCTTGAACTTTTACACGTAAAGTTGTGGTCGGAAATCCGGTAGTGTTGCATTTGCTCGTTAGTCAGCTCATGTTATGTTGATTTAAGGGGAAAAAGGGCGACGCATTTGAAAATTTGTTGGTCTGGCGAATTTTCATTTTTGACTTTGTTGTCTTCACCTCAGTCAGTTCATTGGCAAAGTTGATGATGATCGAGTCCTGATTGGGATTGAGCTTTACGGATTGCGTGTCATCTTCATTTTATCATGTGACCTGGCAATTTTTTTTATTGCCAGTAGTACCTCCCGTCAGGATGGAGTCACATAAAGTGCTCATGAAGGTGGTGGTGTTAACGTATTTATTTAGTTCGGTGTATGCACTTCAAATTGAACTGTATTCGGAGAAGGATAGGCGTGGTAAGTTTATAGAAGTTGAAATAGACGCATATTCATATTCAATGTCTGCCAGTGAATAGTGAAGTTTTTAGTCATTGCTACTTATTGCTTTGTGTACAACAGGACAATCAATTAAAATAGATGTGAGTGATAACGACTGCTCAGAATTGCCAGAAGCATGGCACAATGGAGTTGCGTCCGTGGACACTCTTGGCAACTGTGTTCAATTCTACGACGAGCCTAAGTGCAAAGGAAGTATGACGGTGATACAACCTTTTCATATTATTCATCAAATGGACTTGTCTCTTATTAACTACGCCTTTCGACTGCGGACTGCTTCACCTTGTGGGCCAAAAGTTAAAAATGGAAGATATGTTATTCAAAATGCAGCCGATGCATCTGTAGGATTTCATAAGGATTTTTTTATAAAGTTTACGGCTTTATAGCTTTGAAAGTTTGTATAATTATTTTCGTTGGATAGGTCATGGCAGCACTTAGCAAGCATGGGAATTTCGCCAGAATTTGGACCGTAAATACCACAAAGGAGAGTGCTGTGCCAAAAACTCAGCAATGGGAAGTTGTCGAGGTTAGAGTATCCCTAGGGAGTAGTTTGAAGTTATTCCAAATCTTTAATTCCGGATGGAACATCCTGAAAGGTGTGGATAAAAATGAAAATGTGTTTTTCGTTTTCAGAAAGGCGACACTGAGTATTTCCTGAAACCTAGAGAGAATTCAGACAATTATCCAGTGAGCTTTGACGAAATGTCTTTGAAAAAGGGTGCGATCAAACGGAAGGCTTGGAAGATTATGAGTGTAGGAAGAGGTCGTTACATCATCAAGGATTCGACTAACCAGAGATGCCTGTATATGACGTAAGCTGTTGCATCATCATCATAAATGACACTAACCTGTTTGAAACTGACTAGGGAAAATTCTATTTTCAGAAATGATCACAAAGTAGAGGAACATTCTTGTCGAATCTGGTCTACAAATCAAGAATGGGTAGGAAAGAAAGTCATAAAACACGTTAAATTCATTTAGCAAAAAATCTCACTCAAACCTGGCATCTTTCATATAGGTATTTAGAACAATAATTGGAGATCCACTTGCTGAAAAATCTAAAAAGGCTGAGGTAGGGAATGGACTTAATTTTAATATCCTTTCCAAAGTGGGTACTGCTCGACCAGCTACCAAACCACCTCCTCAGTTTTATCCAATTTACTATAACGCAACGAAATTGGCTAACATTAAAAAATTCTCAACTGCGGCTCCATACGTAATCCGAAAGAAAATTAAGCGTGGTCCTCGCCCCAAAACGAAATATGTTGATGAACCATTTTTAGATTTAAGACCACCAGGCTTGCGCCCAGCAATTGGAAAACAGATTTCGAACAATAATAATTTTCTGTTATTTAAACCTCCAAATGGTGAAGCAAAAGACAGCTTCTTGCCGGAATTTGTTCCAACGGATGATCTTGAACTTCTTCCTACCAAAGAAATGCTCAAGTCTAGCCCACAATATAAGGAATATATGGATATAGTAAAGCAATTCTTGACCGAACAATACATAAAAACACCTCATGGTCAGCAAAAACTTCATCAGATTCAGCTTCAGTTTATAGAGCATACTAAACAAAAGAAAAAGGGAGAAAAGGATGATGACGAAAATAAAGGGGATGAAGAGGACGACGAAGATAGTACTGATGAGGAAGAAGCGGATGATGACGAATCTTCAGATTCTCATGGAAAAAGAAAGAAGAAGAAAAACCCACGACCTCCCCCACCTCCACTTACAGAGGATCAACCAGGATTCATGCATCAAGTGTTTTCAAGGTTTAAATCTAATTTGGCTTTTATGGTTCCTACTGTACAAATTCCTAAAATACCAAAAATACCCAATGTTTTGCCCTCCTTGCCCTCCTTTCCTTCCATTCCTGTACCAAAAATTTCCCTAACATTTACAAAATCCGGAGGAGAAGAGAAAGAGTCCGAAAAGAGTAAAAGCTCGCAAAAAGGGATCGGAGGAACTAGTAGTAGTGGGTATACTTACAGCTTTTCCAAAAACGGAAAAAATTACAACCAGTTCACTTCTTCAGAAGAGCATCATCCCAAACACACTTATCCGCGTGGGGTTGGCAGATTTTTTACGAAACAAACTACAACCACATCCCAAAAGCCCTTGACCCTAGGATCGTGGGGTATTTTTGGCTGACAGCTTATTGATCATGAGTCGATCAATATTGAATATTTAATTGCCATCATCAGCATTACTACAAAACCTGTTTTTAAATACTCGACAAACATATTGTGTATTTTTAAAATGTAATTTATTCTTTACGTATCTATTGTATTTTAGTAGTTTCTAAAAAGGGGAAAATAAAAAGGTATCACGAGCAGAATAAATTTTTAATTGTTGGTGCACCTTTATTTTACATCTTCATCAAATCCCCATCCAACCCACGATTTCGAGAAAAAAGGAAGCAACGAAAGTTTTAAGAAAGGTTTCTATATCTCGTGATGTAATATCGAAAACGATCTCTTATTCATATCATCACAAATACATGCCATGCAAAGGACATCAAATGGATCGAAAATGCTCATTTAGAGTCTCACCACAACATACGATTTCTAATGATTCGTCCACTCTTGAAGCACAATGACCTGTAAACTGTACATTTTTTGAATGTCATTATCATGATTATTTCATCTCAAAGACGCCCCAACCACTTGGAAAATGACGACTACATAATAGCAATTTATACAATTGGATATTTCAATTACATATTATCTCTGTTATTTAATCCTTCCGATTGTTATTCTATGCATGACAAGTAGCACAAGTGATAAAATCGATTACATATTCGATACAACTTCCGCTGCATGTTAATGTGGCGATTTTGACAAAAAATATATATCAATAAATTTGAAATCAAGTTGTTGTAAGGAGAGTCACCACATTGTAAACTTCATTTTGTCAGAGGTGATTAGTCACCTTGTGATTTTTTATTTCACACGAAGATAAACATTATGCTCGTGTACTGCTGCTAATGAAGAAGGTTGTTTTCAAAGAAAAAATTTACTGCTTGTCATACGAAGTGCAGTATCCTGTCACTGTTGTATCAGTGTTATGTATATTGTTACAGAGTTTTGAAATAATTTACTACGACGAAAAGGATGGCTCATTTTTTTAGTGGATTTCACTATTTATTTCCTCTATGAGAAACCGGCTTTCTGAGCTCGTGCTTCGTGTCCCTTTCAGCTTGGCTCTAAAAGAGTGAAGAAAAATATCACCGTGTTTGAAGCGTGCAACGTAACATTTCACAAATGTCCGAGTCACTTACATACCTATATATTACATAGATAATTACTCCAACATAAAGCATTCTCTTTTATACAGTCATTCTCACAATGCAACAAACAACGTTGCAAACTGCGCTTGTTGTTTATTGATGGTGATTTTGGATGAATGCAAAAATCTGAAACTGCAGAGGAAAGAAATGATTATGATTATGATTACGTACCTTCCTTCAGCCAGCCCCGCAGTTATATCAACTTTTCATTTTGTAATTTCAAAGTGAACCTTAGAAAAATGCTGATTTCTCTCCATATCGTATACACAATTTCTCAATAATGTGCACTACTGCTCTTCGAAATGGCAGCAATAAGGGAACAAGACTTTATCGCTTGATTTTTATATGTAGCACAATTCCCAACAATGGCCGGCCTTGCGTGGTTAAATAGGTATAGAAGAATAAAATAGGAAGTAGAAAGACACTTTGGCAAGGGATCCCGTCTACTTTCAATTTCATTAGGAGATTGACAGAGAAACGAGATAGAAGTGTGCTACCTGTAGGGCTCCCACTGTAGTATTATTTTGCTCCCTATTAAATAACTCAGGACTGCTGCGTTAGAAAGTGAATTACAAAGAATAGTTCCGATATACCGGGAAAATCAACTCCAGCTCGGAATTATTCGGATGTAAATGTCAGGAAAATGAGAGCAAAATTATTAGTGTGTCTTTTGGCACTTTGGGAGAAGCCATGGGCTACTGTGGGGATGCAGGTGGATATTTATGCGCACAAGGATAAGTTTGGTAATTAAGTTTAGCAAAAAATAGTTTTTTTAGGTGAGTGTAGAAAAGAAGTGTTAATTGTAAATGGGAATCTGTTTGAAAAGGTCAAAGTCTAAACATGGATATCAATGAGCACGAATGTACAAATGTTCCAAGGCCTTGGCTCAACGTAACTATGTCTGTGGATACGCATGGGAGTTGCGTACAATTTTACGATGGGAAATCCTGCACCGGGAGAATCGCAGTTATACAACCATTCCACACTGTGCACCAGATGGATTTGTCGTTGATCAGTTTTCAGAATGTGATCCAGTCTATTAGCCCGTGTGGAGCGAAAGGTAAGATTTTTTAAATGTTGATTTCAGAAAATACCATATTATATTCGAATTTTATACTTTTTAGTGCCCTCAGGAAGATATGTAGTCCAGAGCGCTGTTGACGCTTCGGTAACTCAAACTCTAAGATTTGTTGATAACTTGATAATTTTTTTATATGGCTTTGTAAAGTAAACCTTGCTTTCATTTGTAGATTCTGACGGTGTCGAAGTACGAAAATCAATTTGCTGTCGTACACACTCTGCCCGCACGTGCATTTATCCCTAAAGCACAACAATGGGATATTGTTGAGGTAGTTAACCACCGTTAAACGCAAACATTGTTTTTTTAATTTGTAGAGATAATGTAGATGAGACGGTTGGAGACATAAGTTGTAGTATAAGTTATAAATTTGCAATTTGTAGAAAGCTGCAGACGAGTATGATATCCAACCACGAATTCATGAAACCAATTCTCCAATAACGTATGACACTGAAGCAATGAAAAGAGGAAGTTTCATTAGGAAGGTTTGGAAAATCGAGAGCGTTGGACGTGGCAGATATATCATCAAAAGCGAATGGACAAATAAATGTTTGTATAAAACGTAAGACATTGGATAAGATTAAAGTTTTATGTAATGTAGCGTATGAAGCAGGTAACCTCATTGTATTCCAAATTGAGCATAATTTTCACGTGGGTTTGCTATTGAAGGCGTTTCAGGCAAATTGAAGAGCACGACTGTAGAGCTTGGAGTCCAAATCAAGAGGTAATATATAATAATTTATAATTTTAAAAGTGTTCTTTAACCCGTCTTAACCAATGTGTTGGCCAATATCATAAAGTGGGTTTTACGGCCACTTCTTACGAGACCAAATCCAACCCCACCGAAACCAGCTAATATTCGTGATGACGTAAAATATCAAGTCCCATCCCGTGTTGTGGACGAATACTTAGAAAACGAAAAATTGCTGAAAGAACGGGAAGAGATAGACAGTGGTAATGGGGGCTCTCGTTACAAAATTAAAAATAAGAGGAAGAAGCCAATCCCCACTCCTGAGACATTTAGAGCCCGAACTCAAAAAGTTGGACGTGGACCGCCAAACCCTAGAGTGTACTACTCCCAGAAAAAACCATCATTCCTCCAAAAATTTTCCAAGTTTCAAGTACCTCATGCGGAAATGATGTACATGGAAGGGATGTCTCCGATTTATGATGAGGTTAAAATTGAAGATCCCACATTCCCAGATTTTCTTACGCACGCGGTATCCCAAGAAGAATCAACAAGAAAGCCAGGAAAGTACCAACCTGTCCGATATGCAGTGACAAGGACCCCGCTTTCAATTCCCCTTCCAACTGGACATCCAGATTTTGCTCCTCAGAAACCCAAGTACGATGGAAGGATTAAAGATCCCGAATTTAAGCGTGAGGAGTCAGAAGAGTCTGAGGAAGAGATTGAGGAACCTGAACCACAGACAGAGGCACAAGTTCATGACGCCCATCAACGGGATAAGGATGAGCGCAAAAAGAATGAGAGCGAGGTGCGTTGATAATTAATTACTGGGTATCTTTTAATTTTGACAAATAATAGCTTCAACGGAATAATGTAAAATCCTATTTACAATCCTTTACAGGAAAGTGAGGAAGAATCTGATGATGACCAGGGCGGAGAAGAGTCTCAAGGAGAGGGAGAAGAGTCATCTGCAGAGGATGATCAACCGAGTCCCAAGAATAAAGAAAACGCAGAAGAATCTGAAGAAGATCCTGCTCAAAGTGTAGCTGGTTTTATGAAGCTTTTGTTTAAAGGGATCAATAACAAAATGCAGAAAGATGAAAATGCTCAGGAAGAAATGATCAATACTTTTGAGCGTAGACGGAGATAATAAGACACAATGTAATTTATAAAGTTTAACATTATCTTCAACCCTCACTTTGTTCATTACTGCCTCAACTGGTACTGGTATACCCTACATAACCGTATCTAATTTAATGGACAGATATATAAGTTCTCTTTTTTGTTATGATTTAATTTATTACAATTTTTTCGTCAGAATTTCTTGTTGACAATTTTGTTATTAAATATGTATCAAACCGATTATTTTACAAACGATGTTGTCTTTTCTTCCTTATCACGTGACATGATTCCTCGAATTACTTAATATCATACAGAAGAAGAGGCACGATTATCTTTAGGGGATACGGTGGTAGTAGCCAAATGCAATATTCTTATCTACGTTATCACTATACAAAACGAATAAGTTACTTAAACAAGGAAACAAAACACAAACGGGTAAGTGGTAAGTATGAAAAAGAAAAGAAAAAAACACTTATATGTAATGCACTCAATCCTCTTTTACAAGGTCAAGTTTGTCATTACTTACAATGGTGACTAGCCAACCCTCAGACAGCAAGAAATGATATCATGCAGTAAATACAAGTACCTATATAACGGATTACTCTTACTTATCTGCATACTTTGCATTAATTATTTCTAAAGATAATTATTTATCCACTTAAGCTCTTCCAAATACAAATCCAGGCTAAATGAGACATGTCACATTTAACTTTAACGAGTAAAGTTTTTACAACTAAATCTTATTGAAACATAAATTGCACACAATGTACATACGATGAAACCATGTTGAAAACACAGATTTTACTTACATGTATATAGTGATGATTATCAACTGCAATAGGCAAATGCTGATATCAATCCAATGAGTATTGATTGCACTGTTGCCCGACCATATTTTAATATTAGTTTTAAAAAAGTAATCATTAAAACATTAATATTCACATGATAATACACTAAGCACCGTATTGAGTGGCTTTGAAATGTCATATACGTATAACATAATATGAACAAGTTTAAATATTAAATAAATTCGTATATAATGTACCCAAGAAGAATCTTACTACACACAATAAAACAAATCAAACATACACGTGTAACAGGAAAAGATTTATAACTAACAACTAGCAATACGTAAAAGAGCAAGTGGGTGTTTGTTGAAATGAAAAGGTTTGTCGAAGAGAATCTCTTAGGGAAATTAAGAAAGTTTTAAGACAACAGCGAAAAAAGTACATTTTGAGCATAAACTGGATCTAACTTGAAAACTTTGGCTTGCGAGGCATTATAAAACCGTCAATTTATCACAGAATCGTTGAGCGAGAAGCCTTTCACTAAAATCTTCCCACAAATTGGTGAAACTCAACATAAGTCACGATTCATTGCTTTTCTCTTGAAGTAGAGTAGGCTTTGCTATGACGGGCTATCTCCGACAACTCGTCTGCAGTAATACCCCACCATTCTACATTTCTCACAGAGATGTTGCGGATGAACCTTAGATTGATCGGAGACATCCAACCCGTCCGGCTTTTCGAGAGGTCTCTGAAATTATCAAATAATAAATATCCTTTTAAAAAAATCCATATGGTAGATAATTCTTCAAAGTTAACACTTTTATGTTTGCTAGGCTATTTTTTTACCTGTTTGTGTGGATAAACGTTTAAATGACATTTGATACACTCTTGCCCCATATTCGCCCAACTGTTCCCTGACATCCACTTGCGCTTACACTTTGGACACTTGTACTCTCCGAAACAGCGCTTTTTCCCCTGGTATGGAGTCAGACCGTCACCTCTTGGTCTTGTCTGATAAAATTTGTAAATATTTAAGTAAAATCATAAAACCGTGCAGTTTCTTACTTGTCTAAAAATGCAGTAAGTTACCTACATTGCTAACTTTAGGACAGTCTTTGATATAATGTCCTTTCTGAAAGCACAAGTGACAAAGATAATTTGGCGGAGGTCGCTTAATTGCACGCGAGTCAAACAGTCCTAAACTCAGTTCCCCAAGCTGATCCGTAATTTCCGCTAAAATGAGAAATGAGTAAGTTTTTTGAAAAATGTGGTTCAACACTTAAGTAGAAAGAGATTTTTTCCAGCCTTACATATGGACGTGGTAATGTGATGATTGTTTAGGACATTTGCTAATGGAGGCAAGCCAGAACTGAGGGGATTGTAGCAGGACGATGATGTCCCGATAAATCCATTGGCAGCAGCTGCATTTGGTCCATAACCGTTATAGGATGAAAGATGAGATGTTGGTGCGGGTTGAGACTGTGCGGCTGCTGTTGTTTGCCCTACAGTATATCCACCAAAGTGTGGTTGGGCTACCCCTGATGCAGCAGCTGGTGCCACGTGCCCTCCTCCCGTGTTCCATAGTTTACCCTGAAGTATGACGCAAAATATTTATAAACACATTGAGCTCTGCCAGATTTTCGTTTGCAGCCAACTCTAGCAACGCAAGTCAACATCTTGAGTCAAAGGATTCTTTTTTATGTAAAGTCAAAATGAAGTGCAAGTTTTTTCTTGGTAAAAAAATAAAATTGCATGATTTACCTGATCTTGCTGATCCCCTGACAATGTAAGGTAGACCCAGTTCATTAAATGGGGTTGTGGTTGGGATTGACGTGGAGAAGAGGTCAATTGCATTTGTTGGCCTGGAACATGGCTGTTAATGAAGGATGAGGATGGTATCGGCATTTATACTACTGATATGGAGACGCACGACTATATACAACAAAACTCACGAATAATCTCGAAATAAATGAGCCACAAGAATAAATTTATTCTAAATTTAGATAGCTCACGACACTCTTTTCCATAAAACAGCGATGAATTTTTTGTATCTACTTTGACTATTTATTATTTACTTATTTACAAAATTGATATCGGCATTGTAGACACTAAAACTAAAGAAAAATGAAAAAAAGAATAAAAAAAGAGATAAAGGTTGCATGCAATCGACCCGATCCGAAATCTCGGATCGGTTCAGCTTCCTAACTGAATTCCACTTTCTGACTGAGCTCACTCCGTCACGAAAATTGATAGAAGAGATAAAATAAAGTTGTATGGAAGGAGAAGGCCTAAACCTCTTCATTCAAATTACACATTCTCCTACCATCACTCTTTTTTGAATTCGTTTTGTTTAAATGTACCTTACAACTAACAACCCCACTCATACATATTACATAACTAACAAGGGAGTACGTTTTGGTGAAGTTTAAACCAG
>JAHZNA010001582.1:16309-33437 GCA_027743935.1 Sinodicranocentrus sp. ZH6
TAAGTATATGCATTACTCTTGTTATCATACATCCTCAAAAGAAAATCTCCGTGAGAGTAAAATCTTTTTTTTTCTTGATGTCTCCTGTGCATTCCTTCCATTACCCTGGTGTATCATGTAGCATTTTCTGAAGACGTTTCTGAGGGGAGTGTCTAAGTTTATTTTCCGTGTTTAAATCCCCGAGAAAGCGATATGCTCACTGGATGATATGATAACGATACACATATATCGAGGAGGTTCAACATGAAGATTTTCAACACGCTTTTAGTTGCAACATCAAGAACAGGATGAGAAATAAGTAATAAGGATGGAGGTGGATATGGGACTAAATATGCAGATGCAGATGGATGAATGGTTGCACATACACCACCACCACCATACGCATAATGCTCGTGCTGTGTGCATCTTACTTTCCGTCAGACAACGTGATATTCAGAACATCACGTTGTCTGCTACGCATGCATCCCTTGCCGGAGTCACTCTCGGAGGTCAACTTTACCTCCACCATGGTGAATCCTGAACACATCCCGTTATCCTCTAACTCTCTACTATACTCTTGTGCATAGCAAAGATGCTTATCTAATGACGGGGCTCGTACATATAGACGGAAAACATGAAAATTCCTCCTTCTCCCGGATTCTGTGATTTATGCTCAAGTCATGTACCTATCTGTCTGTGAGGAAAACTTGTGCCAACATTTCCCTCAACGTCTGGCATAACAGAAGAATGGTCTTGATTTTAACACAATTTTTTTCTGCATCGGATCACCAATCACTAGACCAGATGCTGGTGTGCAAGCGGAACAAATTTTTCTTTCATATAAAGAAGGAGCAGGAAAAAAGCTAATTGTAAGTATTGACTAGGAAAATGTTTTATATAAATTACACAAGCCGGATTCCTTTACGCTGTTTATCCGTATCAAAATGAGTTTTTCACTATTGAAAGCTCATTCATTTCTGGTATATTGAGGAAGAAGGCGGAAGGAGTTTTAGGTATTTGGAATCATTTCAGAAGCTAATTTAATGACGGAATAAAACATTTCAAATGAATGTATTACTGCAAGCATATAGACTTTGGTGGAAGCTTTGATTTTTCGGGTGTTATCTTTCCTTCATAAACTTGTATAATGAAATACACAGTCAGAGTCTATGTTTATTCTCGGGGGAATTCACGTTAGGTTTTTAGGGAAACGGTTCAGACGATGAGTGAGTCAATGATTAGTCTAGTGTTCACTGAACTTTACAAATCTCGTTTTTATGGGCATGTGGCTTCAAACAAAAAAACCTCGTTGTCATTTTTTGCTCCAAATGCTCACATTATTTTAAACCTTTTGCATGGCTACACCTTAATTTACATGGGTTTATGTACTCTCATGTATTGGTCTTGGGTGTTGATGAAATAGTACGGAAGTATATACATAAATTTATGACGAATGACTGTTGAAAAGTATTTCGTATTTTGCAATTTTTATGATTGAGCTATTCAGCTATAAAAAATATGCAATTCAAACAAGGTTACACTGATCATGTAATCATAATCTATTGTTCAGAGAAATATTACCGATTGCACACCTTCTAATAAAAATTACGTAATGAAAAATATTAAAAATTGGATCTAATATAATCGTCTGAGCCAAGCGTAAATGTCATTTATCTACTTGTTATAAAGGTCTAGAATTTAAAATGGAGCCAGTATTTAAAATACGGAAACTTGAATCATCAAAAATGTACACAGCGACGAGTATTTTAATTCTGTTATTTCCACTAGTTCGTTCCGTTTCTTTTAGTAATTCACATACTCAAGCGCCCCTTCTCGATCCAACGAGTGAAGCTACATACGCAAGAGTGATATTTTCCAATGGGGAGGAGCAGTTTTTCCGCAACTGGGAATGCCCTGATGGAGTATGGGGAGAGGATATGCATCTGAATAGTCAAGTAAAATGCGTTTGCGTAAAAGGAGCGTAAGTAAATAAAAAAGAATCTCTTGTTATGCTTAACTGATAGCCTTATACAGATTAATATACTTTGTTAACAGGTACGCTATAGGTACTACTTTGTGTGATGACGAATTTAAAATATTGACTGGAGATGATCATTGTTTTGAAGTTGGGGGTCAAACGGTAAATAAATTTTTCGGTAACCACACTAAACATTTTGATTCATGATCATTTTAACAGTGACGTCACCTTACAAAAACTAGATTCGCAAGATTATTCCACTCACTGGTAAAAGCGGGTTTGCAGGAAGAGCAAACACTGTGTTCCGTAAAGATGGTCCATATTTTGCCCGTCTAACTTCGTCAACTCCAACCACGTCAGTTGGAGAAGTCCAACATTACGTTTTCCGAATGAATGATCCTAGCGACTTTTCTGTGTATGCTAAACTAGGCAACGGAAAGGCATCGAGGTTGAAATGCTTTGAAGGACAAAGTGTCGCTGATGATCCTGTCTTTAATCCTGTTATGCAAATTGCGAAACTACCTAATTGCTCGAATGAATTCCGAGGGCCGAAACCGTGGTGCAAGGAGAGTGACTATTCTGACGATTACCAATGGACATTATCAATTGGACAAAGCTGGGCTCAAAAAGGTATATCCTTTAAGGCTAGTCAGTATTTCAAAATGAATAATATTATTTTATATGCAATATATTTTAAGGTGGAGAGACGAGCAGAGGGGCAAAATACCCTGGAAGTTGTCTTGGGGCTGCGGCTGTTCCTGGTAAAAAACCTGGTGCAACCGGTGGAACCGCTGGAAGAAAGAAGAGATCTACATCTACAAAGCTTCCTCCGAAGAAAGGAGGACCTGGCGTGCCTGGCGCTCCTTCAGAAACAGTTGAGGACTCACCAAAATGCGACAAATTTCCTGATGCATCCATTGAACCAGAGGAGCATGACACTTCTGTAGATCACTTTTACCAAGTTGAAGTTTTAGACCCAAGCCAACAATTTCAGTCCACGTCCTCCCTCCAAAAACTTGTCAATGAGCAGAATAAGCGGATTGGTCATCAGATCCGAAGATACTACATGGATGGAATTCAAGGAGTAATTGATGCTCCCAGATTTGTCAACTTCACAGAATTTAAATATGTTCAACTTTCTAAAGAAATTTTGAGCGCAGTTTGTCCCAAAGAAGCAATACAGGGGCCAATATTAGAGTTTCTGATTCGAGCATTTCGACTATTGTATATCGACTCTAGTAAAAATTATCCATATCCTATAAAACCTAATGAACACGAGGATAAAAGGATAATTGAAGCTTTAACATTATGCAAAGACAGTGCTGCACCTATATACTTTATTCGAAATGAATCCTGTCCAGGCCTAGGGGTAGCTAAAAGATATTCCTAAAATTTACACAGAAATGTAGCTAATATCAAAATGCTCATTTGAAAATATTTTCGATACATTTGCAGGTTTTCGGTACAAATCAATCCGATATAATACGTTTGTACAATGTAAATCTAACACTACCAGGGCAAGTGTCATTTAATTCGTCATCAATGGATATGGCAATCGAATTGGTTTGGAAGCTTACTCTCCTGTCGCATTACTACTGCTCAAATCAATTTAATTGGTCATTCGACCACAGCTTAATGTTTATAAAAATGGAAGCAATGATGAAAAATCCTGTAATGCAATTTAGATGGTATGTTAGAGCTTACAATTTGAAATGGAATGTAAAGCTAATATCTCTTATTCATTTTGTGACTAATAACGAATTCAAATGCTTTCAGGTATTACCCCGGACAGTTTAACAGAATGGCCCAGTTTTTCCTAATGTCTTACGACTTGCAAAAATTTACCACTGCTGTAGATCGCTGTGTGGTGACAGCATTTGCTGGCTCAAATTATACAGAATGGATGACCCGACCTGCAGAAATGGGGGGTTGGATGGGGAAATCAAAAAAGCTTCCGCATAATTTTGGGAGCGTAGTTAATTCTGCTTTAGGAAACTCCAACGTTGCGCCTAAACCCAAGCCTGGAAGAAAGTGAGTCAAAGTAGTTGTTCTACAAATTGTTGATGCGTGTGCTTGATAGTTATAATTGATGTTGGCCTGGTTTGCTAATGAAATTGATAATTTATTTGTAATAGGAGGAGGTTCTATATACAAGACGACATGTGGGACAAGAAAAGTTCTACAAATGGTTAATGCGTGTGCTTGATAGTTATAATTGATGTTGGCCTGGTTTGCTAATGAAATTGATAATTTATTTGTAATAGGAGGAGGTTCTATATACAAGACGACATGTGGGACAAGAAAGCTTACTGCATGCATACCACGGATGCACCCTATTCTGAAGTGAGAACAGGGACGTTCCTCTCGTGTAGGAAGAAACCAATATGGTTTGATAACACAGACTGATATTTCAAGACCCATAGTTTACAGTATTTTTGAAAAAAGTAGAATTTTGGAATAGGTTAAGGAGAAGTTAAATCAAAAATTAAAAACAATGTATTGAGCCTTTTATATTTCACAAATAAAACACCACACTCTCGATATTCAGCATTCAGCTCAAAGTGAGCTACTTGTTTTGCGTTAATGCAGTCTCGAATTGTGACAAGCGACGAGCTTCATAAATACAAGCTCGTGTCAGACTACTTTGGCCGAAAATCAATGAATCAATTCCAACTCAACTTTCGGTTTCTGTAGGTTAATTTCTTTGTGCACAGACGAACAGTAGCCACAATACGAATTTTTTCTATATCCCACGGCAGGTTTAAATACGTGCGACAAATAACGAAAATCCAGAGCATGTCATTGTCAATCGTGTCCGAAGGGGTTTAATAAAACGGACAAGGTTTAAAGGTAATTTTAGGTATGGTATGGTAACCTTTACGGAGGAAAATATATACATGCTAAAGAACTTTAAGTGTTGCTAAAAGCATCGACGAGAAATCGGTTTCTTGCTCATAGTCAGCATTTTACTTTTCTCTAGAGTATGCTATTTAACACTTGTATATACGCCTTCCAAGAAAAGTATATATCAGTATAAGTTACTGCAATTGTAATGTAATCAATCAATGGGTGATCGATGCACGAGTAATTTCACAACAATCACCACTTTACTACACCGACATAAAACGTAAATACCTATGCTCTCTTTTAGTAATATGTTCAATAACATTAAAAAAACAAGGGGTCCATGACCAAGCAAATCTGAGAGAATATATGTACCTATGTATTTTTGTCTGAATTTTTGCATTGATAAGGATCTTGCATATCATATTAGTATATGATAGAATTAAACTGTTTTTTGGAACAGCTAGAATGTGAACCTAGTGCTGTTTACTCATCTAAACGTTTACCAAATTGTCTAGTGAAATGAAAAGGGCAGCACAAACGGTTATTATATCTCCTCCAAAATACTCCTTTGGCTTGCCAAGTTTCATACCGATACTAGTGTGAAGGGAATAAATGTGATTTATCCAAACACACATATTGTTCAAAAGAATAAGAAACTCGAGTTTCCCATCTACCTTTTAAACCTGGCAAGTAGCAAAAACGAATTGTTTCTTGGAAGAGTAGTAATAGCATATCATATACTCCACATGTTCGACTTCTCGTCAGAAGCCGTATAGAGAAAGGTTTCACAAGGAGTGTGCCAGTCAAATTTCCTGTTTCCTTTCTCCACTCATGCAAATATGCAAGTTATGTGACGAGCGACCTGCATTTCTTATTGACGACTCGGCCAGTAATTCCACGTATATATCTTGTGCACACACAAAAACACAAACTACATATAAGAATAACTTTTGCTTCATGTATTGAATACTGGAACCATAAACGAAACAACTAAACATACATTATGGACATATTTCTTGCTCCCTAACGAAAAAGAAAAAAAAGTTCCACTATTTTTTACTCCACAAGCACAATCTAGGTTTCAACATGGCCTTACTGTTGACGAAAAAAATGCTTTCAAGATAGTTAAACTCTCTAGGGATTGTGGTAACTGGAAAGAATTCCGTAATACGCTTTACATGCATGTCCATAAAGAATTTGATGTGGTATAGGAGGGAGAGGAAAATAACATTCTAATCAATACCCATTTCTTACATGCTGACTAAAAATGTGCTTAGCTCCCTACACTGCGACTTATCGGGTTTTGTTTGGAAATGGTTGTGGTGTCTGTGTTCAGATTTCCTTCACATGGGGATTTTTTACCTGAGCTTTCTCAAGCTGCGAGTATGGGTTAATATTATTACGGTAGAGACTAGAGAGAAAGGGTAGGAACGACAGGTGAGTAGAGGTTTGTTGGTTGTTGGCCACAGTGCGCGTATGAGTCACCTCCACCATCACCGCTAGGCTTACTAGCCAAGCACACTGATACGCATTTGCTTGGGAATACAATATCGCAAGTGTGAAGAGTGTGGGACAGTGGGATCAATCATTAAATTGCTTCAAAAGACTGGCTTAGATATTAGGTTTGCGTATTAGAACTGAGAAAATTAATTTTGGAAGTACTTTCGCTTTCGTAGGATGTGCTTTGCTGGAACGTTAGCAAGGAAAGTTGCTTTCGACTGTTTTCATGTGTGTTCTCATTTACAAATTGAGAAATACAATTAGTCAAATTTGTTAACAAGAGTTAAGAAAACAGTTTGTTTACTCTTGTGATATTGGCTGACTGGTTGTTGGTGAAGTTAAAAATGTACAAGCGGTTGTTTGTAGAAGCGGTAAAGTATTTAATACGGAAAATTTGTTGATGTACAATTTTGGAGTAATGGAGAAATACGAACCCCTCGGTGTGGTGGGGGAAGGGAGTTACGGGGTTGTGTTAAAGTGCAAGTGCAAAGACAATGGGAAAACTGTGGCTATCAAGAAATTCATTGATTCTGAGGATGATCAAAACGTTAGGAAAATTGCTCTGAGGGAAATTCGAGTACTGAGGGTACGTAATATTTTCATTTGAATTTATGCTATCTACTAAATCAATTACAAATGGCGATGTTGGACGAGTTTGTATTTTCAGTTAAACCATGCGCAATAAATATTATGTATTAATATTTCATTCTGTCACTTTTTTTAAACAGAAACTAAGGCACGAAAACCTAGTAAATCTTATCGAAGTGTTTCGCCGGAGAAAGCATATCTACCTGGTCTTTGAATTTATTGATCACACTCTACTGGATCAACTGGAACAAAAGTCTCATGGTCTGGATGAAGAAGCTTGTAGAAAGTACATTTATCAAGTACTTCGCGGGCTCAATTTTTGCCACGAAAATAATGTAAGCTCTATAAAAACAAAATTCAGTAGTAAATTAACCTGCAGCTCGAAGAGAAACAAAAAGTAGCTTAAGTAGTCCACAATTTTCACCCTAAAAAGCCACAAAAACTACAAGACTTTGCTTGATGCAATAATTGCTCCGCCAAACCCCCTCGGCTTGCGTATTTTTTACGCCTACTATTTGGCACATATTTTTTTCTTGCAAATACAAACTGCAGTTTGCAGTCCATGCCCGGCTATCCATTTGCTAGAATCCTGTCCAATTCATTAATTTCAAGGATATTAAGAAAGCACGCGATGTAAGGATATCATAGGCAGATTTAACAGATGGCTGGATTCTGATTAGTGTTGTACACACATTCTGCATTATAAACAACTATAGTGCGAATCAAACGTGGGATATTGTTAAAAAGCGAGGTTAAGAAACTGATATTAGGTTAAATGTAAGCCACCGAAGCATGTCTGCTCAAGCATAAAGAATATTACATGTAAGAGCACAATACTTTCTTGACACAAAATGTCACGTTTGTCATATTGTCAAAAAATTACTTCCCACTTTAATAATCCTCTCTACCATTATGTACAATTTTCCTTTCCATTCTCTTCAAGTCGATACACTACTTCCGTATTTTCTCAGTGCACAAATACAATAAAACTATTCAGGTTTTCTTCTTCCTACTTCTCTAGAGTAAATATTTATTTACACTATATGCTACACAATTTACATTTCCTATGAGAACTTGTGTATATATTTTATTTGCCTATATACATAAGTATGTATATTCTTGCAAAGGAAAATCCAGCCACTCCTTCAGAATGTAGATAAGAATAAAGAGCTTTCCCTCAAAACACTCGTGTACTACGGTGTTCTCCTTTCACTTGCTAATAGCATCTTGCACCACGTACCTGACTAAAGTTTTTTTTCCTAAAGAAACTTTCATAAAGCAAATTACCGTAGACCATTCATCATGCTCTAGTGCCCGCTGTGCGAGAATGTTGTTTCACAGGATGCGTGCCAGCAGTGGTATAAAGAAGAAGGAAAACCTATGCCAAATAAGTGTTAATTCAAAATGGAATTTTTTCTTTTATTCCACCATTCCTCTATGCATGAAACGCTTTTCCTAATGGAATCACAATATTCAATGTACTTACACAAGGGTTTGGATGGTGTGGTGCAGTAAATGCATTTGTAAAACATATTTAATGTACATAATATTTTCTCCTCATGTTGCTCTTTTTTGTACAAGAATGGGAAATGATAATCATTTTGCATAAGCAAGGCATCAAATTATTGCTTTATCCGTTACAAATAAAAGTTTTTTAGAATGAATAAAAAACCTTATGCAAAATTCTATACATGAATTGTCCTTCCGTAATATACCTTAAGTCACCTTGCTTTCACCTCCAAAAAGCATAGTTTTAACTTTCCCAAATGATCGTAATTCATGTGCCAATATGTACATTGGATTTGACAAGGTAGATGATTTCCCCTGCAATAATAAACTAAAAATACACCCTACTAAATTTTTCATATTTCAGAGAAGTGGACACTTGGGCTCTCGGCTGCCTATTTGCAGGTAGGGAAAAAAGTTTTATATTTTGGTTTTTATTCCGTGCGAAAATATGATTATCATTATGGGACATTCATAAATGTCTAGTTATTTGCCAGCGGCAACTCTACTTTTAAAAATGACCTCGAACTCACAGAGCAAGGAAAAAACTTTGTCTCTTTAATTCTCTTTTCTCTTTTTGTGACTTTGTAGAAATGATGACGGGAGAGCCATTATTTCCTGGGGACTCGGATATCGATCAATTATTTTTGATTGCTCAATGTCTTGGTAAGTAATCCCGTCATGTCATGCTTTCCATGTACAACACACATGTAAATAGCGAAGAATCCCTTCTTTTAGAGTTGGGTGTGCTCTGACAAAAAAACTGGGTGGTATAGCACTCTCCGTGTACAATATTCATTATGAACGCACGTTTTCATCCTTACTGCCAATTTAGCCTTGATCAACTACGTAGTTTCCTACTTTCCATTTGAAATCCAGAAAGGAAAGAAAGAAAATAACGTTAAATTAGCCAATACACATACTTGTTCATGATGCATGGCCATTGAGCATTTTCAACCTTTTCTCCAATCCCTCACTCACAAACCATCTCCAGATCAATACCTGCCGAACGAAACTACAACACAAAATGAGAAATAGAAAGCCTGTACTCTTGTTTATGCATTAATGTGTCCTTACACGCTATTCAATGTACCACTGCCACCTGCTGACTACATGTAAGACATCTATCTATCCAATAATATGGTGACAAACTACAATTGAGCTGGATTCATTGATTTTCATTGTTCTCTGTCGTTCTTTTGCGTGTGTGTGGTGTGCCATGCGTTAACTGTCAAAGGATGTTCCGATATTAGAATAATGCGTGTAGATGAGAAAAGCCCCCTGACAGGGAAAGTTATTCATTTTCTTTGACAGTTTCCAATATCCTCGTGGGGTATAATGATTGCGATTGACTTCACAAGGATTGATGTATGATGGGCAAACAAAAATAGCAAAGCTAAAGATAACCTGTGAAGAAGAACAGTTATTGATCGAGGTGCTCTCTGCATATGACAAAATAATGATATGGAATCAATGGATAACTATCCCTTGCTCGAAAATATCCCAAAGTATGCTTCCGTTGTTGATGAATAATTTGTGAAAAAATGATATCTTTCTCTCATTTTTGGTTGAAGGCCGACTCTCTAAACGTCACTTGAATATTATGCAACGAAACTCCGCATTTCGCGGCTTCCAATTTCCAGAGTCGCAGTCACGCCATGGATCCACTGCATCAACTGCATCGAGCAATGCTAAAATGTCTAAAATGATAAGTGGTGGAGGGAAGATAGGGGGCAGTAATAAATCATCAGCTCTTTCAACACTGGACGGTACAACGGGAGAAGTTGATGACAGGTTGTTTAGTGGGAGTACGAATAAAACAATATACAACTTGAATGGGAAGACCGGGAGTGGAAGTTCAGGGTCAAGGAAGAAACGACTGGTAAGTGTGGAAAGGTCTGTGTTTGCGTCAATGTTTCCATCCTGGTCGGATGAAACTATTCAGTTCCTCACTTTATGCTTGGATCCTGAACCTTCTGGGAGACCTTCGTGTAATTCGTTAATGAGACTGCCGTACTTTACACAGGATAATTTTCCAGCCAGGTAGAATCAGCTCCTATTATTGATATTAATGATATTAAATCCGGATACCTGGATTAAATATGTTAATTCTGGAAAAAATGTAGATTTATTCCGGAACTGAATGCAAAACTACAGCTGGAGGGAAGAGAACCTATTTCTGCTTTTTCTACGAAAAAGAAACGAGGATCGAATAACCCCTCTGGAAATGTTTCCTCTTCTCTTAGCCCAACCAGCAGGTCATCTTTGAATTTGACTAATTTGCAACCAAAGAATCCTCTTCATCAAGGCAGGACCAATTTAAATCAACTGGATGATGAACAACCCTTGAGTCTGACAAATATCCCCCAGAATGACAATAAATCGACTCGAATCCATTTGCAAAGTAACAACATGCTAAACTTCCAAACCACCGTAGCCAACTCGTTTCAAAGCCAAAACTCTAATCAACAGCAGCAAAATCTGCAACCAAAGTTTTTACCAGCTCGGGATCAATCTTTTTTTCAACTGGAAAGACTACCCAAAGAGAAGACTTCATCTGTACTGAATTCCACTCGCAAACCAAGCTTCTCCATGAATCCCGAGCCAAGCTTGGCAAACTCAAGTGATAACTCGAAAATCCCTGTGTTACTCAGCAGGAAATATTCTGATGACTCTTTGATGAGCTCTACTGGTACAATTTCTAATTCTAGTAGTCCGCAAAATCCTACATCAAAAAGTACCCCAAACATTGCTGAAGAGACATCTACAGGATTTGGGATGAACACGTTGCAGAGCAAAGAGAAAAGATTTTCTATTCAAATAAGCACCCCTCTTCTCCTTCAAAGTCAAGCTTATCATCCTCCCCCGGGTCCTAAAAAGCATTCATTTTCTTTCCCACCCCCAAGCTCAATTCCACCAGAAGGGAATCAAGAAGAGAGGAAAACCCCGCCTGAATCTTCGCCAATGAAACAACAACCAAATCAGCTCCCCGTGACCACTTTAACTTTCAGTATGAATAGTTCCGGTGTCAGCTTTTCGCAATCGCTTGTCAAGTCACCAGGAAATATGGGCTCTTTATCTGGAGGAAATAACAATAATCCAGGAAGTCAGGCTTTCTCAATGTATCAGAAAAGATCCTCGCCAACAACGTTGACAAAGCCGAAGCCTACATTTTCCGTAAACAACTCAAGCTATTTCCCCCAACCTCTTGGCTACGCAGCAAATCAGCAGAGCTTGGCTTCTCCATACTCCTCGCAGAATACTTTCACCTACCAAAATTCCATGGGGAACTCGAAATCCCTCCCTGTAACGATCTTCGGCTCGTCCATGCTGCGCAACTCGAATCATGTGAATAGCAACTTGGGCTCAGTCACAGAGTCTTTCCTCCCGAGAATGACGGGAAAGAATGGAACGGTGGGAAGTAAAGGGAATAATGATGAGAATATTGGATCCCTCCTTGCAAATGGTAATATGATGCGTTTACATTAGAGTTCAATTTTAAACATAAATATTATGCTCATTCTTATATGACAGTTTAGAGCATGGTTATATGTTGGATTTATACGTAGGTAGTCCTACCAAGCATGGAACGAGTGCTTTGATAAAAAAGAAGGAAAAATGGGATCAGCAAACGCAAAATGGAAGAAAATTTAGTGTATTCAATGCAAACAATGAAGGTAACTAGTAAGTTTTGAAGGAATACAAAAATATTATACACAAGTGAATCATATCTTTCTACCCGTTTTCGAATGGTGCTGAAAAGAATATATATATTGCTTGTATGTTGTCTACTTCATTGAATATTTGTAGGACTGTGGTTGAAAGGAAAGATATAATTGAAGAAAGAAATTTATAAAACTTGAAGATTTGTATAATGTAAGTGGGTGGGGTGAGTTGACACTAATGAAAGTCGAGTATAAAAAATATGCTGTATCATTGTCCACATTTTTCATTCGAATGAATAAACTATTTAAACCACTCTATCGAGAATATTCTGTGATGCTGTATATTACTTTAATACACACACACTAACCTATTCTACATGCATATTAATAAGATGCACAACATATCTATACAATATATACAAGTATATACAAATGTTAATTCATTATAAAACATGCAAACTCATCAAATTTTTTAAATTAGCATCATTTAACCATAATTACATTGGGGACGGGGCGAGCCGACACATCAAAAAAATATTCTAAAAAATAAAATAAGCTATTAAATAAATACGACAGTAGAAATAGAACTGACTCATCCTCATCCATCCATGACTCTTCCCCCACTTCCACCTACATATGAAAAAACCCCGTTCTAAAGTTCAAGATTCTGGTACAAGGACACAGCTGCAGGACTAAACTCGACTTGAAACTTGCTCGCATTCGTTTTATTTTATCAATTTCCATTACAACTAGAAGTTTTAGACTACTTTGCATGTGCCTACTGATCTAAAAAAACGTAGCTCACGTATGCATAAGTACTTATCATGTTTTGCTTATTCGTGAAAAGTAAAACTTGCCAAGCTATATGCTTAACAGACAATTTTATTTTATAGAGAACAACATACGTCAGGATATATATAGGAAATGAGTTACATTGATGAGCACTCTTTGCACACATCAATGTAATGGCAATTGGAACCCCGCACAAATTCACAAAAGAGGACTGTCTGAATATATAAATGGTTTTGATAGCGTCAAGTGCTTTTGTGTTGGGTTCAAAAGATATCATGCCATGTGTAGACAAACAAAGAGGTCCACAGAAGTCTTGACTTTTAACTTTGCTGACCAGAATATCCATCCATCCTGTCATGTAGAAAGAAGCTGCATGAGTGGTGGTAGTCAGATATGATTTAAATTATATAAATGCATATGCATGATAATCCCGATACATACATACAAGCAACAAGTATATATAGAAGTGTAGACTTTATAAAAACTAGTTTTGTGTACCTACCATTCTATTGGATGCCAATGCACGTAAAAAATCTTCCTTAACGTAAATGCCTGCAGAGTAGCAACCTCAAAGAAATAATGTTATTCTTCCGTACCACGATCCGGCCAACAATGTAATAAGATAAGGACTCCAAAAGATGTGTATATCTTGTTAATGCAATGAGAAATGATACGACCAGAATTTTGATGATGTCTTCAGATGACGATATTCTCATTCTGCACTTTATTCCTAGAAGTTGTGTATGCTGGCCATATACATTACATTAAGATAATATTACTCTGAATAGTTTAGCTTGCTATGCATTATCGTTATCGTTGTAAAGACGTTTAATTTTGAGGTAACTAATTTGCCGGACGGTATGGTGGCTGGAGGTGCTAAAATATTCTTTAAGCATTTTAAGTTTGGAATGTGGGGGTTGTAGCTTCATTTCAGGTGTTGCTCTTGTAGATATACCACAGGTAGAAACAGTTGAGGTCATTACATCACTTAAAATACTCGTCATACGACGTCTTCTAGAATTTATCAAGCTAGGGTCGATAACCTAAGTAAATAGAGTACGTTAACCACGTCAGTCCATTTGTAAACGTCTTTGTGGAAACAAGTCAGTTGGTCAGTCTTTAAAACACTGTTGTCAAGAATGGCTGCGCTTTTCAATTGCTTTGGTAGAAAGCGGAGTGGAAACTCAGGTGAAAAATGTGAGCATGAAAGTGTGTGTAGAAAAATGGAAAATGTGCTACATTGTCCGCGTTGCAAAATTACGCTAGTGGAAAAAACCGAAGAAGATGGAATCGATGGAGGGTCGTGTAGCAAATTTATTATGTCAAAAAAGTCCTCGAAAAGAGATAGGTAAGTGTTTATAGATCATAGTTGATATTATTAGTTAGGTAAACTTTAGCGCTGAAACTAATATTTAAAAAATTGGAAGCCATCTAATTGAAGGTAGATTTGAAGCACGTCAGAGAAGTAATAATAAAGTTTGTTAGATAACAAATTGCGTAAACGTGGATTGAATTGTTTGTTACGATCTCTGTATAAATCATTGACAATTTTTTTTGAGGATGTGGGTAATTTAGGAGTAATTCACTCATAAAGTTGTTCTCGCATATTTTCAGTGACACTCCGGATTCTTCAGTAAGCAGCACAATGTCATCTCAAGATGCAGCTCCAACAAATTCTCCTAGCTCTGAAAGTGGACCCAACGGTATTTATACCTATGATTATCGACCAATGGCTCAAGGAGGAATTGCAGGCATGTCATACATGCCTGTCTCTAAAACCGATCCCAATTACAATATGAATCACAGGAGAAGAGGCAAAGCTGTCATTTTCAACTTTGATGTTTGGGTATGCGCAATTTCCAAGCTTTTAATTGTCTGTTTTATTTGAACAGGATGCGATATAGTATAAATCCACCCGGTACAAATTCATCATTGTAATAAATTATATTTGTTATTGTTATTGCACAATCTAGAATAATACTGCAATCCCCACACTAGAACTTCCCCCAAGGCTTGGATCGGAAAAAGATAAAAAAGATCTTGCAGAGTGCCTAAAAGGATTGTCGTTTGAAGTTAAGACTCATGATAATCTCATGCGTCAAAAGTTTGACAAAGTTTTAGACAAATGTAAGTGATAATATTTGCGATTTTTCAATTGTTTAAGCTCTTTGGCGAATCGGCTTAGTTAGTCGAATTATTTTATGTGCGTAGTTTGTGATTTTTCAATTATATTCTTAAGCTCTTTTACAAATCAGCTTAGTGAAACTAATCTCTGCAATGTATCTCAATTTAGTGCGACGAGAAGATCACAGTGATGCAGACTGTATTGTTATTGCTCTCATGACTCACGGAGAGAAAAATACAATTTACTTAAGCGATGGAACCCAGCTTCCAGTAAACTTAATCTGGGAAAAGTTTGAAGCCAATAATTGTCCAACGTTGGCTGGAAAACCGAAAATATTCATCATACAGGTATGTGTGTATTATTAAGAGGTGAAAGGCCTGAGCTGAATCAATATTTAAAAATAGGGGCAATAGTGACTCATTCATTGTGTCTTTTTATTTGACAGGCATGTCGAGGCAAGCGATACGACCATGGAACTACCCTTGCAAGCAGCACTAATCAAACTATAAATTTACAAAATGACGTCACAGATTTTGTACCGTTTTCTTACGTCATCCCCAACGCTTCCGATATTATTATTGCTTTTAGTTGTCCTTTGGGTAAGAAGAGATTCAAAGTATGCATCAATAATTAGATCACAAACTTATGCACCAGTATAAAATAAATATTTTTTTAAAATTAGGACACTACTCCTGGAGAAGCCCTGAGAAGGGATCGTGGTTCATTCAGAGTATATGTAAAGTTTTCAACGAGTCTGGGTACGAACAGGATCTCAAGTCTTTGCTCACATCAGTTTCCAGAGAGGTAAGAGTGTGTACACACTGGCTTTTCAATTCATTCTTGCCTCTATTTTCTCCACTAGCTTTTGAATACCTAGTTGATTAAATTATTGTTCTATCCAGGTGGCTCTCAATTTTGAGTCTGATACCAACCATATAGATTCCAACAGAAAGAAGCAAGTTCCATCCACGTCCAGTACCTTAATTAGGAACGTCAATTTCTTCCCAAAGCCGTTAGTACTTTATGGACAATCTGATATCATCACTAATGGAGTCCTTTATGACTCGGTAAATCAGTCCTCGACTCAGACTCAGACCAATGGTCATCAAGTCACATTACGAGAATTAAAAGTTGCAGTTGCTGCTGCTCAGTCTACAGTTAATGGAAATTCAGACGCTTTGGGGGAGCCAACTGCTTCACAAGAAAGTGTGCCAATGCTGATCATGCCAACTTTGTCTCGTTCTGGAATTGATAATCCTATTCCACCACAAACTTCAGATGAGATTCCTGCTCTAGTGCAGAGTGATGATTCGTTTGATGAAACTCCGTTAATTCAAGAGGAGCCTCCTCGTATTACTCCGTCTGATCAAACAAATCTCCCTTGTTTATATTGATGTTTGGGACTGTGTAGTGATATGGAAAGTTATTGTGTTGCAAGTCAACAATGGATGTTGTGTTGTTAATGTGCGGCTGAGAAGGAATGGATTTAGTCCGTGGATGTTTGACAGTTGATAGCTGTTGTATATAAATAGGAATGAATGTGAGAGCTTACACTGTGATTACTTCTTAGATGGGTTAGGTTATTATAAATTAAGAAAGAATATGTCCGTCCAAGTTTTCTACTCTACTTATTGTGTGCTTTTAGGTTTAGGTTCCACACAAAAAAAACGTCCCTTTTCAATTCTTTGTTTCCAGTGTTTAGTACTACTGATTTAAAAACATTAGTATAATTGGAATTAAAGTTATTATTTATATTTATTCAGGTTTTATATTGTATTCTTCGAAACGGTCTGTTCATAGATGTAATTTATCGCATGTCGCAATTTTAACGAAATTAGACTTGATATCATGAAACGTGCATGTGTCAGTTTTTGAACTTTCAGAAATAAATCCTGAAACAAAACTGTTGTTGAAAGCGTGTGTTGTTTCTTATTTTAACATTCATAAACGAGGTGTCTACTTATCAGTGTATATAATACATTGATGTATAAACCACAGCGATCGCAGGAGTTATTCCCAAGAATATATGAATGGTTTTTTATTCAATGCAATTAGAAGTTAATGGTTTGCATCAGACAAACCACTTCCGATTCCGATACTATGACATGTAAGCATGCTGCAATCCATCCATATGGTATCCTAACTGGT
>JAHZNA010001583.1:0-10237 GCA_027743935.1 Sinodicranocentrus sp. ZH6
GAATTTGTTAATAAAACGTTTAATACGTTTTTAAAATTAAATGATATTACTCTTTTTCATGTTCACTCTGATAAAAAAGCATGTATAGTTGAAAGGTTTATACGTACGCTAATGATGCGCGTTAATAAGTGGTTTGAGTACACCAGAAAATTTAAATATGTTGATCTGCTAGATGATATCATTGAGTCGTATAACAACACATATCATAGAACCATAGGGTGTACACCAAACCAGGTTAATAAATATAATGAAATGGATGTATGGTTGCACACTAACAAAGAACTGTATAGAAAGAAACCAGCTAAAGCTAAAATAAGTTTTAAAGACGGAGACTACGTACGTATTAAAGTTATGAAAAAAACATTTGAGAAGGGGTATACAGCAAATTTTAGTGATCAAATATATCAAGTGAATAAAGTGCTTCATACAGTTCCAATCACATTTCAGCTAAAGGACAGCGATCAAGATATTTTATCAGGAATATTTTACACAGAAGAATTGTCTAAAATTAACATTACTAACGTTTAGATTATTACATTTGACATTAATCATATAATGGCTTTCTATTTAGCCTTATCCTCTATGGATGGGGTTGTCTTGAATAAGGATCAAGGAATGTTTCAATTACAACTACCTAGACGCATAAATATTCAGGAGAAATTTGAAGTTGCATTAGTAGAATTGAGTTATCCAACTGCAATTAAAAACTTTTTACACGACTATGAGAGTTTAGTTCAAATAACATATTTTGATAATAATTTAGATTTGCAGACACAACAGTTTGTTTTACCAAAAATATCATACAATTCGGTATCAGATATTTGTGAGACATTAAATGATTACATTTCAGATTATACAAAAGATATTACAGTTACTGTGAGTAATGAAAGTGTTGAAGTTTGCGCTCTACGCGGTAGCATTTCATTTTCTAAAGTGCTTGCAAATATTTTTGGATTAAAACACAGGCTTATTACTCATGAAAAACGTACATCAATAAAACGATCAAATATTTTTGAAGAACATGAGTTTCTTAACCTATGTATTGATATAGTAGAGCCACAATTTATTAACTCTCAGTGGATAAATATATTACGACGTGTACCTCACTGTGATAATTCCAGGAAAGTACAATCATTGTGTAGTACAATCACCCATTTATTTGCCAGTCATAAAGAGGGATTTTGATGTGATTCAGGTTAATATGTGCAATGATTTATCAAAGCCAATTGAGTTTAAAGATAATGTAGTATGGATTCTTTTGCATTTAAAACCGGTTTGAAAATGGAAGAATTATATTTAGAACCAACAGCAAAATTCTTTCATCCATGTACTATAATTATATCAGGATGTTCAATGTCAGGTAAAACAGTATTTACAAAAGCTTTGATTGATAACATTAAAAGCTTAATTTCACCTTTACCAAGAAGAATTATACTATCATACTCAGCAAACCAAGACATCTACAAGCAAATACAACATCCTGACATCACTTTGATAAAAGGTCAAAATTTTGATACCGAAAACGTTCAAAACATTCCAACTTTACTGATAATAGACGACCAAATGAATTCTATTTCGTGTCAAAAAAATGTTCAAGAACTCTGCACAGTAGGAGTACATCAAAGAAACATTTCTTTGATATATATTACCCAAACATAAATTTAGTCGAGGTCAATATTCACGAGAAATTCGTCTCAATTTACACTATTTATTAATTTTTAAATCTCCAACATTCATTTCCCAAATTAAATGTATTAGTCAACAGTACTTCTCGAATAGCAAGTTTCTTGTGGACGCATATAAAAAAGCAACATCAAAACCTTATAGTTTGTTATTCATAAATCAACACCCCCGGTGTGAAGATGATCTTAGAGTTCGCAGCGGAATTCTTCCTACTGAAAAAGAAGTTGTGTATATCCCAGTATGAAGTTTGTGATAGAGTTTGAAGGTTTTCAGTTAAAACATCGATTCGTGTTTAAAGAACTTGTGATAGCATCATTAGACGATTCTACACCTTCACACTTTTTTATTAAGCCTCCCTTTTGTAGACGCAAATTACGCTACAGTGACTTGAAAATAGTGGAGTTTTGTGAATTGTTTTTACATAAGATTCGTTGGCATGCTGGAAACTCCCAAATGTCAAAGGTTGTGGAAAAGTTGAATACAATTCCAGTTAATAGTTTAGTTTATACCAAGGGTTTACAAAAAACAAATATATTGAAAGTACTTTTAAAGCCAGATATTAAAGTGTTAAAGTTAGAGGATTATTTGTGTCTGCCTATATCCCATAATTTGGAAAATCAAATCTGTGATGAGTGTCCCCTTGGTTTTCACCATGATAATTTAAATTGTGCATATTTAAAAGCTAGAGTATTTGCAAATTACATAAAATTGAATGATGAGTGATTTAATCAAGAGAAACTTGGATTTCCTGGAACAGCTTACAAGCTTACCTGAAGAAACTGTTAAGCAGTTGATTAAAGAAGCTTCTACTGACAACATTAATGCACTTACAGAATTAACATTAAATATATTGCAAGGAAATGTACAATTAAATAAAGTTGAAAAAAGAAGATTGGAAAAGCATAAATCCTTTCTACGTAAAATAGCAAAGACATCAATTTCACTCGCTAAGAAAAAGAAATCATTTTTTAGCAAGTCACAGGTTTTACCTTTCATAATAAACCCCCTTTTAAGTGCAATTGGAGCTGTTGCTGGTCGTGTTATTGCAAGTGAATTAGGATTATAAATTATAATGGCTAAGCGTATGAAGCTTATTTCTGAGTCTTTGTACAAAGAACTTACGGAAGACAATGCAGCTTCTAACATAGAGAAAAATGTTTTAATCAGCAAAGAACATGAGGGCGCGAAAATTCTTTCAGAAGATATTCCCGACGATATTAAACTTGCCTTGTATATGAAAGTTGTGCGTGACATTAACACCAAGTTGAATGAGTTAATTCACACACCACATAATATTCAAGTNGGCGCGAAAATTCTTTCAGAAGATATTCCCGACGATATTAAACTTGCCTTGTATATGAAAGTTGTGCGTGACATTAACACCAAGTTGAATGAGTTAATTCACACACCACATAATATTCAAGTATCTCCGATTATTAAAAGCGCTGAAGAAACTCAAGAAGAGGTAATAAAACCCAAAAGTCCTGATCCATCTATATCTGCTCCTGAGTTAGTTGATACACAGTTTATAAATCTAATACCCCAAAAATTACAAGAAACAGCTCATTTTATTTTCGGAGTGTTGAGAGGACATCCTGATTTAATCTCATGGGATGAGAACGGGGAAGTTACGTTCTTTGGAAACGAAGTTTGTAGTGGATCTAGCATAATAGACTTAATAAACTATTTGATAAGGGATTTAAAGTGGGATACTGCTCCAAAAGGTGTAAACAGATTCATTTTGATTTGTAAAAAAATAAATATTCCTGCATCATTTTTGCGATCAGGACTTAAAACAAAATATACAGCTGAACTAAATGATATGAAAGGTGTGAAAAGTGCATCAGACAGTGTAAATAATTTTGAAAATTGGAAATCTCGTGTTGCTAACTGGTTATCAGTTGAAGATCAACAGTCAAAAGAAGAGGAAGAAACAGAGGGTGAAAGTCAGGGAGAAGAAAAATTTTATCATACAGTTTCAACGCCAGAGGATTCTGATTAAGAATGGTTGGTGTAGTACTAATAAAAGGAAAAATATTTGAACCTAAAATGTCAACTTTTAATAAGCGTTTACAAAGTTTCGATACTTGGACACACATAGCAATTAAAGACCCTGTAAATATGTCTAAATGTGGTTTTTATTACACTGGAGAAAGTGATAAAGTTCGCTGCTTTAACTGTGGTGTTGGTCTTTGTGAGTGGCGACTGGAAGATGAGATGTGGATAGAACATGCAATTAATTCACCAAGGTGCGCATTCCTTTTGCTCAATAAGGGAATTTCTTCCATAATTAATGAGATGGAAAAAGAAAATATTCAAAAATTCTTTGTAAGTGCAATGTAGTTTAATTGCTTATTATGGATGAGTTGTTTAAATGTCTTTAAGTGTGTTGATTTTTTGTTTCAGAAAAAAATTCATGATATTGATGAAGAATTGCTTGATGAAATTCCAACAAATCTAAAAACTGGTAATTCTATATTATGGTCCACTGTATATTTTCAGAAACAATTTAAACTTATGTAATCTCATAAACCTTTTTTTTGTTGTAATCATAGATTTCGGGATGGGAATTGAATTAATAAAATCGCAAATATGTAAAATCTGTTGGGAAAACCCAGCTGATCATTTACTAATTCCATGTGGTCATCTTTCGTATTGTATTAACTAGTGTCACAACCTTGAATAACTGTGCGATTTGTCGTCGTACACCAAATGGTGTTATGAAAGTTTTTCGTGCATGAAATCATTATAACTACAAATAAATGTTTAATATAAAAATTTATTTTTGAAAAAAAAAATGTAAATAATAAACAATTAATCTATACATGTAATAACATTTTTTTAAGTTGAACAAGTTTTTATATTTTTATGAAAGTGTGCTAACGTTTTTTTCCCATTACGTAATATAAAACGCTTAGAGTCAAATGGATGTATCCCCACCTTATCTAGTTGAATAGTATATAGTACATGTTTCTTAGAGCGGATTAGGTTCATCGAAGATTTTATTTTCATCTGTTTTTTTAAAACAGTTTTAAAAACTTTGTGTTGTAAAGTTTTGTTCACCACTGATTTTTTAATACCCTTTGCAGCTTTCTTCTATGTACCCTTCCCAATATATGAGTACATTTTTGGAGCTAATCCAACAAATTCATCAATAACTATACCATTAGATTCATCCTTAAATTTTCCCATTACTTTCTTATTTTTTTCTGAATATAACACATGAGATTTAGGGTAGTCAGAAAAATCGAAATGATTCTTGAGACTTCTTAGATCTTCGTACAGATCTTCTGTTCTGATTAAATAATTTAATGAGTCGGTGTCAGTTGATAATAGTTCTAATTTTCTCCCATAGAATCTTTTCATAATATCACAATGAAATTGGAACATGACTAATTTAGAAAGCTCAAGAGTTGTAAATCCAGTGTAAATAGCTTTATCAAGACAAATAGATGTCTTATAAGTTTGTATTATTGCCACCCTTGGATTTATGATATCAAATCTTTGAAACGAAGGACTATTAATCAATTTTTTAACTTGATCTTGTCGATTGCAAATAATAACATTTTTCTTTTGACAACACTTTATGAACCTGTTCTAAAACTAGTCCTCTAGATAAATAATATTGAAGATTTTGATAATGAACTACATATCCATTTCTAGACCCCAAATGAGGAATAAGTTTTTTATTTTTTTCATTCTACTTTATACCTAAATTTTCTAAAAATGTGGTTTGATAAGATGAAAGGTTCTTTTTCAACACATTTATTCGTTCAGGAGCTAATGGATAATCATTATCCCTTGCATGATATTTGTCGGGGTAGCTTAAATCCAACCATTAGTACATAACCAACATCACCATCCTCAGCCCAATTCATAATGTCTTTAGATGTTAAACATTGAACAATATCATCTGCTAACCACAGAAAATTACCAACTGGAAGTTTTTTCTGTAGAGCAAATCCATATAGATTGTTACAATCTATTGGAAATATAAACTTCGGGGATTTTTGTGGCTCATATTTTTTTAGGTACTTATTATTAGCCTTGGCATATCTAGAACTGATCATACTCACTCCACCACGCATACCTAACTCAAAAAAACTATACTGCTCAAAATCAACGATTTTTTCAAGTTTGGCTCCAGTCATTTTTAAAGCTGCGGACCAAGTAAAACCACTTAATGTAAAAAAATGAGCAGGGTCCAGGGAATAAAACGAAAACGCTAACTTTCGAAAATTTTCCATGACACATGCTAATAAAATAGTATCAACAGATAAATAAATATCATGGTAGCATCCAAGCGTTTCACAGTACTTTTCATACACCATTGAAGCATACTTATATTCTGAATCACTAATGTGTGACTCAGTTAATCTGTTATAAAACATTTTTTGTGTTGGAAACTCAACCTTATCAAATATTTTAAATGATGTGGCATAATCGTAGAAATATACACCTTTTCTAGAAAAAATGCTTGCCTTTGCTTCCCCAAAATATTTGATTAAAAGATCAAAATCGTTTTTGAAGTTACCTCTTGACTTTAATGTATTAACTAAATCTTCAAGTGATGCTGATAAAAACATCATCGAGTCCAGCAAAATAAATTCATCACATATTACGCTCAAATATTGTTCAGAGTTATTTGGAATAACTCTAATATTCCCATAGTAATATTGGAACCCTCCCACGATCAAATGCATATCATATTTGCGTAAGTTATGTAAAAAAATTGGTACTTTACATTTTTTCAGTGAAAATGCAGAATTGCAGCTCAAGTGAGCTGCTCCTCTGTATTTTCCTGTCTTATGATCATGATCTTTAACTTTAGGATCATTTACAGTAAATTCACATCGACAAATATGACATTTCATATCATTTTTATGTGTAAGCTTTTCTGCTGATGATAATTTCATAGGAGTAAAATCATTATATGCTTCTTTAACTCGCGAACAAAACAGCTCTACAGTGTTAAAAAATACTTTAATACAATCTTTTCCTCTATATAGACGATAATCGACGATATCCCCTTCTATACTTACAAGAAGAAGAAAAAAACCACTGGGTGCATGACGTGTAAGTGCAGTGGTGTTTGCTGAGTTAACATTTGTTTGTGGCTTTCTCATAATGGCTTCGAAATCTGCGTACATGACATAATCGTGAGGCAACTGTTTTCTAAAGTCATCAAATTGTATTAGAGGGGGGATACTTCCACACATGGAAGGCATATACACTCTTTGAGCTTTAAAATTTAAAAATAACTTCGAGTGATTCATAAACCGTTTACTGTTAACTAAATTTTGACAATTATAACAGAATTTACGTTTGTGATGATTTTTTTGTCCAAGCAACCTTTCAATGGATAAAATGCCTGCGTAATGTGATGAACCCGATCCAATATCATGAATTAAAAGTATATCAATCATTTTATATTCAGCCAAAAATACATTTTGTGAAATTCGAACCACTTGTATTTTTTCTGCATCATCATCTGTCTCAAATACATTGATAGCAATTTTTTCCTTTTTGTTTGCTCTTTCAAATTTACATATTTCACAGTGATATTCGAACCACTTGTATTTTTTCTGCATCATCATCTGTCTCAAATACATTGATAGCAATTTTTTCCTTTTTGTTTGCTCTTTCAAATTTACATATTTCACGTATAGTTGTTGGAAATTTTATACACTCAAAATTGTAAATGTTTTGAAATTTTTTATACTGATGAATTCTTTGACGGTTATTTCCAGTCACATCATGTTGATGCGCTATAGCTAAAAATGCCCATTTGAAGCATTCTTTGTCATCATTTTTAACATTTACAATCGCTCTTTTACTTTTTATATAATTTGGTACATGTATAAAACATGACCCTCTTCGAGGTGTATACCTAGATATTCTAATATCAGCACCTAATACCCTACTTAATTTCCAACCTGATCCATGTTCAACGAATATATCAATTATTTCCCCGATATCACTACTAACTTCAGATAAAAATTCACCATATTCATATATATTATGAACAATCTTTAATCTTGAGTTCATATAATGGTGACATGTTTCAAGAAAATAGTTTCCAAGTTCCCCTCGTATAAACTCGCACAATATATTAACTTGAACTTTAATAGTCCTGTTACTTATTGTATTAATTGCTAGTAAATTCTTAATAACACTTTTCATGTTCTCAAAATATTCACCTGATGAAGTTATTCGTGTTGATCCTTCTAAGTATCTATGTCGATATGTGCGAAGGTATCCTTTGAAGGCTCGTATCTCGACAAATGGTTGAATATTGAGAATGTTCGGGTTTGCACCGCCAATTTGTTGATGATGATTGTTTAAATGGAGCATGATGATCTCCCGCCCGGCAGAAAAATTACATTCAAGAACTGGACAACGCTATCAAAAAATGAATACAATTATTAAATTTTCGTTACTTCGTACATCATGAAATAATCTTACAATCATCTTAGTACCTACCATTCTTGAAGTATGATTTTTCTAGTTTTGGTTTCTAGTTTACGATTATAATTGTTCGTTTTAATTCTATGTTCTTTTTCACGCTATCACCCCTTATACGAAGTGAAGAGGGTAATTGGATTAAATTTTTCCTCTTAGCAAAAAAGTGACTGATTTCAATGGTGAATGTAATATGTATGGATTTTATTTTCTTACGATAACAAAAAACTCACTTTACCTAGAGAAAATTTAGGTAAAATAATACTTTGGTTTACTTATCATTTACTCATCATTAATTATTTTAGTACTAATATAAATTCATGAGTTATCAATTTTTTTAAAAAAAAATAATGCGCATATCAGTATTCATTTTTATTTTTCACAATATAAACTGGGTCACAAAACAAAGGTAAAGATGTAAAAAAGCTTATCCAAGCATTTAAATGGCGTATATCATCTTTTAGCAATTTAATTCGTTGGCAAATAACTTCCTTAATATTATTACTACCCAGGAAGCTTTTAGTTAGGAATGCGATGACTTATTATTCACATGCAACGCGATTTAATGCCATGATATGAAGACATGATTATTTTTTAAAAATTTAAATTTTGATGTCTAGACCGAATGATATCTTTTATGAGCTGCAACATTGAAAACAAATACAGTCATTGTGTTAAAAAAATTCGTTCATAAAAAATTATCAAACATTTATGAACACTTTTATGACGACAATGCTCTAATTATAATGATGATGGTAGACATACATATTTTTAACAATAACAGAAAGAACTCTATATAATTTGAAATATCATTTCTTCGCAATCATTGTACTTTGAGAAATCCGATCATCACTGTCTCTTATAATCTCTGAAAAATTGTGTACATCAACCACTGAAATATCTGCTTGAGTCAAGATGCCGAAACGTAAGTCTCTACTTTACAATATTCTTAATACTTGATTTGGTTTGGTTTGAATAGGTTTGAAATGTTATTTGATTGAAAAAGTAATTATTGTTTTTATTTTATTTTTCACAGGAAAGTCTGCTGAACAAATCTTGCTTGCTGACGCACGTCGTGTAGTTAAAGAGGCACCGAAAAGGTCCCAACAGTACAAGGAATCTTTAAAGTACCTAGAAGAACATCTACCTAAAGATGGTACGTTTTCGTAGATTAACATAATTGAGATGATATTTTTGTGATAATGCGTGATTTTTATTTTTATTTTTTATTTTATTTTTATTTTAGAAGCTGTTGAGGATGAAGCTGACTCTGAGGAAATTGACTCCAGTTCATCTGAGGGGGAGGAAGAGGAAGAGGATGACGATGATGATGAAGAGGATGAACAGATCGTTGCACCTAAAGCAAATACACGAGGAGCAAAGAAAATGAAAGCTAACGCAGTAGTCAAGAAGACTTCCATCAATCAACCTTCTACTGTAAAGGGTGCTACTCCACCCAAGCGAAGTAAGCGCAAAGTAAAAGAAGTTGTTCGAGATTACGCTGCAAAAGAATCGAGATCAGATACAAACGAATATTTATACACCGCTAATATCGGTGGTGGATATAGCATTCGATTGAATAAATATCTCAAGAATAACGAGTACTTCATACAGTTCCGGAGAAACACTGCAAATGGAACTAACATTCCAACTGCATTTTACCCCAAAGTTATTAAAGCTTTGGAGGATATTAGAACTGGCTTCCCGCATTGTATGCATCAAAACTAACTTGTTGTACTTCACCTATCTTGATTATATATTTTTGTGAATTATAGATAGACAGAGATCACAAGATAAATGTACACGAACAATTCTGTTTATAAAAGAGAATAAGAAAGGGATTATACCTCAAAAGCATTCTGAAAATGCGGCTGGGTTTGATCTATATAGGTATATTTTTACATAATACTTATCACAGGTTTTATAATTAGGTTCGAGTTTCATGAAAAATTTATTGGTTTCGTTTCGTTTTTGTTTTTAAATATTGTAGTCCCCTTTCTTTAAAAATTTCTCCGACGAGCACAGCTTTGATTCCAATACACATCAAAGTGTTACTACCACCCAAAAGCTATGGGAGAATTGCTTCTCGTAG
>JAHZNA010001584.1:0-22461 GCA_027743935.1 Sinodicranocentrus sp. ZH6
CCCCCCCCCCCATTCAAGAACTGTTGACAGTTTTGAGTAGTGCTGTGCATTAGCTTCAATTTGATCTTTCACATCATGTATAAAGTTGTAGAAACCCGAATTTTAAAATAGAAAAACTACGTGCCCTTTAACCTCAATTTGCTCATGCTCTGAACTGGCAATGAATGAAGCCCATGACTAGATGTCGATTACAACAAATATGACTGAAAAATTCGAATTCTGAATTCTGAGCCGAGATATGCTTTGGATAACGGAGAAAGAGAGGACTGGACGGGGTTCGGTTCGGTAGCAATCTATATAGCTTATATAGCTGTTGCAGGACCGTATATACACAAGGGAACTCTGAGAGGTGGGGAGCTCATGCGCGCGAATGCAAGGACTCAATGCGGAATCTACTTTTATATAGGATCATGGGGAAAAGACAAGGAAAAAACTGACTGACTATAAACAATGCGGATATATGTATATGCTTAAGTGCCTATGCAAGACAACGGAAGAAGGGAAAACGGAAAGGAAATTGGTATTGTAAGATGTTATATAGTGAAGTTAAGTCACTGTGTATACACTGCTGACGACAACTGATAGTGTTTTTAAGTTTGTATTCATTGTTAATTGCTTTCTTTCGGTGTACATTTGTGCTCTGTGCAACATTGCATGATAGAATTTATGTTAAATTGTATGGAAGAGTTTGGTAAGTAAAATAAAAATAGTGCAAATATAACGATGACCCAAAAATTTATGGTTTTAAGGCTTATTTTATGCTCTTTTTGCAGTTAATTTTTGCTGTAATAGCTGTAAAGGACGATCAACGATCATAGAAGTGTGTTGACATATATATACTCGAACAAATGATGACTATGATGGATTGATGATGAACGGACACAACTAACAACTAAACAGAAGATTGAATGTTAAAAGTACATCAAGTACCTTCTGGAAATCGACAGACGGGAAACTAGCGAACTGATTTGAAATCTTGGAATTCATAATCGTAATGGATCATTCTCTCAAATATAGTACTACGGCAAAACTGAATCTTGTTCATTCATCCCTGAACTCTGGAAGATCAATGAATGATCGAAATGCTGCTTCAGCAAATGAAATATTCAAACGGGATACTCGAATTTATGAAAAACATAAGAATGTCACCGGTTCCCGAGATTTTGCTTCTGAACAAATTGATGATGAGTTTGCAACAATAAGCCCTCCGATGACATTTTCTTCCTCTGGATCTGCCGCTGCTCCGAGCAGTTACGTTATAGCCGAAAATAGGTCAATTAGTATTATGCGTCGTTACATGATTTCGCTGCATAGGCATACAGCTGGCCGAGAACCAGACGCAAAAACTATTGAAGAAATCAATAGGTTTGTTCAAATTGAAGCTGATAAGAAAAATATTAGCAACGAAATTCGATGGATGGAGAAGCTTAAAATTCATTTAATCAAACAAGGAAAAGAGAAAGAATCAAAACGCGTCGTAGAGTTGTATCAGAAATTAAAAGGAATGTCAGTTGTAAAGAACCGCGAGGGGATCATTGGACTAATGTATGGATTATTTGATAAAGAGCAAACTAGAGCTATTATCGCCGCGAAAGCCACCTCTAAAAAATTGGAACTAGAAATTACAGAAACCCCAGAATGTGGTCAGTCCCACCCTTTGCATGGTTCGAAGTTGAGGGGGGTAGATACTTGCCGCAATGGAAAATCAAGCTATGTGAATGTAAAAATTCGAAACAAAGGGACAGATCTAGATGTACGAAGTCACTCTATTGCTGCTGAGCGTCCACGAGTAGAATTTCAGCAGGACGATTACCACAAGCGTCAACAAGAGATTGATCATACACCTACACCAATACCAAACTTAAACTCTTCGTTTGATAATACCTTAAAGCAAGACCTAAATAGCAATACTAAGGTCCCATCGTTAATCAAGCGATATCATGAAATATGCCCTCGTTATGAAGGTAATTCTGAGAAAGACGAAGTTCACACTCGTCCAGAAACGTCTCACAAGAAGTTTAATCATTCAGACTTGGATTCTGTTTCAAAAATTTCTAAGATTAATGATGAGCGATCCCATCACTTGCTTACTTCCGCCTCACAAGAATCATTTATCACTTCAACGCCAAACGTATTCTCTTCAACACCAATGGACATCGGTGGGAGCAGCCGGCTCAAGCAATTTGTCAGCCTTCGCAAACCAGAAATGAAGGGCGTATCGTTAGAAAGTAATACCTCGAGCTTTAAAAGTGTGGCTGGTGGTACAACTCAAATATTTGCAAACTCAAAAAGTATGGAAAGAAATTTAATTCGAGATATAGTATTCATTTTGCAAGGAATTGATGGAACTTACATAAAACTTTCACCGAAAGGAACGTACGAAATAATAACTAAGCAGTATGTTCATCCTGCCGTGAAACTACAAACTTTGAAGCTTTGTGAAATGGGTTACTGTTATATAAAAATTCGGAACTATTGTGAGAAGTCGACAACTGGGTTAATGGCACAAGGGTTTAAGCATGCGATTGAAAAAGAGCTACAAGAATTTTATAGGCTGTTAGCAGTTATACAAAGCCGTATTCAGCAGACTATTGTCGATACACCCATGAGTGAAAATCTGTCCAACAACAAAATTGGAGATATGTCGATGTTGAAGCTGGGTATATGGTTGTTTGAATGTCGTCCAAGGCTGCAAGTTTTGTCTGGTATGGTAGAAAGTTGTGATTCAAAACGGGGTGGAAGCCTGTGTTCAGCTATTCATAAATATTTGCATCATGGAGACATGCTGGTGAGCAATCTAACTGTTTCGTTGCTGTCCACTATTTGCAAACCACTGTATATTATGTTGAGCCAGTGGATATTGTATGGAGAATTAGAAGATCCTTTCAACGAATTTTTTATTGCTGCGGATGTTACTTGTAAAAAAGAACAACTTTGGCGTTTGAAATATAGAATCAGGTTTGTTCGATTTTATTTAATTCCATTAAATTAAGTTTAAGTTTGTTGAGTCTTATAATCAGAGTCATTCGTACCATTATCAATCATTCCCTTACATTTTAATTTTCAGATCAGAGATGTTGCCGTCATTCGTATCCATTAAACAGGCAGAAAAAATTCTTGCTATTGGGAAAAACATAAATTTTTTGAAGGAAATATGCAACAACGTCGACGGTTTTGAGGGAAAATACGAAATAAAAGCTTTACTGGAAAGTGGAGAAGGTAATTTTGTCACTTAAACTTATTTGGGTTAACTAACCAAACTAACCAACCAACCAAGACAGCTGAAACACAAAAGCCATGTGTAAACATTTTGAATGATAATAAATAGTTAATTTTAACAGATGTATTTTTGATTCTGGTGACTTGATTTTTTTAGTTGAGTGCTTGTTTCTGGACGAAAACAGCTCTATTCAGTACGCGATAGAAATGTCGTATAAATCAACATCCGAAAAGGTTTTGAAAGTTTTGATTGAGGATTCAAAACTTTTGGACCATTTAAATGCCATTAAAAAATACCTATTGCTTGGACAAGGGGACTTTATACAGTATTTTCTCGAACTGATTCAGTAAGTTATGTTGACTCCTGTAAATATTTGTCATTGATGACTGCAGGTGACAGATCCAATAAATATCATTTATGCCAACGTCCATTTTGCAGGGAAGAACTAAGCAAACCAGCATCCAAATTGTATAATCATAACATATCTGCTATTCTCGAGTCGGCTGTTCGTGCAACTAATGCACAATTTGAAAACGAGGACATTTTAACTCGACTGGATACACGAATTCTTCCGACGAGTGATAAAGATCTTGGTTGGGATGTATTTTGTTTGGATTACAAGGCACATGGACCGATTGGAACGGTAATTTCGCGAAAAGAGATAATATTTCATTGTAATTATGTACTAATGCCAATATGAGAACTTAACCGGTTGTTTTCTGCAATAGGTGCTAACTGAGGACGTCATGAACTGTTACAATAAACTTTTCAACAGTCTATGGCGAACGAAAAGGATTGAAATTATTTTATCCACATTATGGAAAAATCAAACTGTTCTTTTCAAGTATCTGCGTCTGATTCCGGGTATGTATCAGACACATGTACACATGTTTCGTGTGTATAAAAAACACTGCAGGATTAAGCATATGTTTTACCTGTTGACCTGAATACAGATATGTATGTTGGTCACAAAAAAAATCACCCTCAACTCAGAACTTAACATGAAATTACAATAAAATATATGTTGCGTTAATTTGAGTCTGGCCGTGGCGTAATATAAATTTTGCTTTGAATAGATCGGTAATCCGTTATGAATCCGGTAGCAATGGTCAAAACTCAAAATCTTAGAACGTTATTTTTATGTTAATAGCTTAAATCAGGGGCTTAATTGGTTTCAAAACTTCAATAGTTGTATTCAAAGACGCAAAATGACACTTGGATAGATTCCGGGTTAGATAGTCAAGGTAGTGAAGGTAGTATAAACTTTAACTGTAATTCAAGTTCAAACATTGTGGCTCAAGATTCCGGAGGTGAGATGAGAATGAGAGTGTTAGTGACGTGATTCAGCTTGTATACCCTCCTGCAAATTAGTGCTGGTTTTTATGGTTTGATTGTTTATGATTTTGAAATTAAACTCATTGTAGAACTTGCTCCAGTACTTCACCGGTCTCAGCTTTTAATTTCGGAACTGATACATTTTGTTCATCAAACGCAATATTATATCATGTTTGAAGCGACAGAATGTGCTTGGGAAGGTTTGATGGATGATGTGAGTTTTTTATGCTTTCCTGATTTACCTATATTAAGTATTTAATTAAATTAATTTTAACGGATTTAATTATCATCAATTCAATATCAAAATTTTAACGTAGGTAAATAAATCTTCCGACTTGGATGGAATGATTACGGCTCATCAAAAGTTTTTAGACACCATCTTTAAACGGTCTTTGTTGGATATAGAAAGTCGAGACCTGTTAAATCAGTTACGAGGCATATTTGACAGTGTTTACGAACTAAGGGGATTCTTAAACGAATTTAATGGGCGCGTTGAGTCAGAAGTTAATTATCGAAGAAACCTTGAGCCAAATACTGCCGAAGTACTCAACGCGCAACGTCAGTTCTTTGCTACATTTGTAATGCAAGCGAAAGGAAAAATTGAAACACTGTACACTACTACGCAGGTAAAATATGATTTTAAACTTTTTAAATCTGCAAACATGAAACCCAGAAGGTTGTCGTCTGATGAACTTTCGCTGAATAGCCTTTCAACTAGAACCACAAACACAAAACATGCCATTTATGTCAGAAATCACTATCACAAATTGCCTAATAACTACTGCATTGCATTGGGTTTCTAGAATGTTAAAATAATTATCTCGTATGCTCTAATTTTTATAGGATTTGGTTCGGACTTTCCTACTAGTGTTGAATCGTCAACAGGATTTAACTCTGCAGTGTTTAAGTTTCCGATTGGATTTTAATGAGTATTATCATCACAAGGACTCGAGACTTAGCCAGCCTCTTACATTTCAACACAGACGTCGGTCTTCGAATGCATTTACTCCTTTAAATGTTTCAAGCTCCTTCACAGGAATTACTAACAGTCCTCTTGGGACTTCCATGTCAATTCCTGAGGCAACAGAAGATTTTACGATATAAGTTTAACCAAATGAAATGACTTACGTCATGATTGCCGTAATCGAAACAGGCAGTTTAACTAAATGAATGGATGTAGTCGCGCCATGCAGCTTAAATAGCTTTCATCCTCGCTCTTCCATTTGTTGCCAAAAATTTATATTTAAAAGCTTTCTCGAGAATCGAATTATAGTATATGGTCTCGGTGTTTTCGAGAACTCTTTCTTTCATAGTTTTATGGCAAAAATGCTGCTCCTATATTACATCGTACATTATAGTAAATTAAGAAACCCATTTCAAATAAATGTGTACATTGAATAAAATGGCAATAAAATGTTTCAGACGAGTGAATGTAGCTCGCTAAATGCTATTACTACATTCGTTTATTATCTAACTTGTATTACGCCAGCGTACGTATGCATACGGCGTACTAGTATGTATGCTAGTTTATCAAGAGTTAACATCCTAGTGATGGAAGCCTGTAATCGATTTTTAACGATACGTTAAGGTCTTTAGCAACACTTTTTTTCTACTGTGTATATGTGTGTAGTGTTCTTTCTTTACAAAAAGACTGCGTATGTATTACTAATTAAAATGATTCCTAACTCATTTGACCCAGCGTTGTACAACCCTTTCTAATTTTCGCAGTCGCAGTCTCTTTATCCACTTACAATAAGTTATGATAATATGAATCGTTTCTAATTTTAATTGTGCGTTTGCTTCGGGTGTGCTGTATAACGAAAAGTGCACTCTATAGCTGTTTAATTAAAGCAAGTTTTTCCATTTTCCATCCTCCGAGGATTTCCTCCAGTTTTAGCATCCTTAGATAATTAAACACCTTATCATTACATGCTTTTGGTTATAAAACAGCCAAATCACAAGCTAAATATATACTTACTTATCATAAGTTTATTTTTATATGTACATTTTATTGTTTTGCAAAAACTGAGCGAACATTCATTGAAAAATTTGGTGACAACTTACTTCAAATCGCGGATACTATAAGTAAACAGTAGTGGATCCTTAAAATTAAATATGAATTTAAAATCTAGTCTACATTGGGGTTGTAGTTTGCCAAAGTAGCAAATGTTGAATATACTCGAAAGCTTCAGAAATCGCCGTCGTTTTGTTAAAGGCTGCTTTAGCAAAGCCTTTATTGATGGTTGGGTTTCGTGCTAGTTAAATAGATGTTAAACCAACTATATATATCCAAGAAGGCTTGTACTTATACTGTTGACCTTGTGTTTAGTTCTAATATTAGTGTAAGGTCGAAGCCTTACTGGCGATTCGCAAAACCAATCTATTTGTTCTCGTATTTGCCATTTACAAAACGATCAGAGATAGGAAAGCTTAAGAGTTAAGTATTTATTGACTTGGAAAATTAACCATATATGTTTCTTTTTAAACTGAACTAAGCTGGAATATCACCCAGTAGAATTTTGTTATCTTCTTGGAAAAAAATCATTTGATTACAATTACTTGTACGTTATCGTAATATAAATAAACTCAAACTTGAGTAAAAGGGGTAAGAGTAGGAAGAGAAAAAACGGCTGCGTTTTTGTGCGATCAAAATCTTTTATTTCGCAGTGCGAACAATATTAGTTTTTACTAAAACCCTGTGTTTTTTAGCGCATAGCCACACTACCTGACATGGCCTATACATACAACGAAGTCTTTCAACTTGTATTAATATTTACTCAATTACATACATCAAATTATGAAATTTAACGGTCATACGTCAGACTCTAAACTTCCTGACCTAGAAACGCGTAAAATTGTACGATCTACCATATCAGTAGTTAAGTCGTCAGGATTTTGAACTCTTGTTGAAAGCTCTTCGGTCGTATCTCCTTGTATTGATTTCGTCGTATCACTTGTGCTGTTCAGAGCACCACGTTGGCGGAGATGCGGAATTTGACAAGTTATATCACAATTTGCACTATCACTAGAAACGGCACTTTTTAAGTAATCAAAGTTATCATCACCACTGCTCGTACTATCGCCGAAAACTTGCTTGTTTTTCGTATCTATTGGTGTACGGTGGTTTTTGAAATCGTCAACGCAGATCTTGTTGCCCCTTGTAGCACCAATCCTATCCGACAGATTGTTGGATTCTTCAATAATAGATAGTTTTTTATGCATATCATAACGGGAATCTTGTCCGAAAGACTCGCTGTCTCCCTGCGGCAACTTTCTGTCAGGCGCCATTAATCCTCGATTCATTCGTTCGTCTTGCCGTAAAGTTACTCGAGAACCCAGGGAACCAGTGTCATGCTCTATTGAAGAAATAGAACCGTCATGTGAATAATCAAGAATTCGTGACTCGGATCTGGAACGACTTATATCTGAAAACGAACCGTAAGATGAGTCACGTTCTAGGACACTTCCACCCGATGATATAGATGCAGTACTTGAAAACATATTCTGGCTTTTGAAATAATTGTTCGGGTCCTTGTGGGGTCCAGCTGGAACAATTAACTCAGGTGGAAGTTTATCTTTGTATTCAAAGTCGGGTGCAGTAGACGGCTGACTAATTGAAGACTTTCTGATTTCACGTTTAGGAGTTTCGCTCCTGAACGCATCTGTTCGCTTATATTTTGCATTTTGTTGTCGTTTTGCCTCAAAAAGGCGTTTTTTAATGGTCAGAACATCATAAAAATCGGAATTAGAATTATTCTGGTTTATCGACTGTACCCATTTCTTTCTATCTTCATGATTGATAGAAGCTACGGTTATAGTGTGGTGCTGAGTTAGTACTGTACTACCATTGGACAAAGTTTTGCATGTTTTGATTACGTCTGACGGCATAGATGTTGTCGACTTTTTGAACAAAATAAACGGGAACAAGTCATTCGATTTACTACTAGACACCTCCTTGGCATTAACATTTTCCAGTGGAATAATGCCACGGGGACTTTTATCCGTCGTGAACTTGAAGTAGTATAAGCAGTTATTGCTCAAAATAAACCTATGGAATCAAATAAATTTTTTAAGGTAGTGCTGAATACGTATTGTGGTTTGTCTAGTAGTAGCATTTTTTTTAAAAAAACTTACCATCTTCGCTTCCAAGTTTTGTAGCCACCCTGTTTCCACAGCCATCCTGGAAATATTTATAAAAGAATGAATAAATTGAAGAAAAAATTATGGTGTTTGCAATGAAAATATCCTAGTAAACTATTCCCTTTATTGAAGTAAATGTCCACGTATTTAAGTGGGCTTACCAAACATGGAGTACTCGAATCGTAGTGTTTATTTAAGTTACATAATTCAAAGTACCGGGAACTGTACAATTTTTTAAGGGTTGAGGGTGAAGTTTATTCAAATATTTCCTTTTTATATATAGGTGGATGCATAAATAAATAAACCTCTTGTTATGCTTAAATTAAGTACCCAAATTATGATAGGTACTTACAATTAATGGACTATAAAAGCCAGATATACTATTTAGTTTTTAAAATATGATCCACTACCAGTGAGAACTAGAAAAATATATGACCCTGTTGTTTATTAGCTTTCTCGCCAAAAGGTAACAATTATGTCGACACAAAACATTATTAATAAGATACGTACCTTCAATGTTAGGATTAAAGAATGTTAAAACCAAATCATTTGCGTCCTCAGGTGGGATTTTAAAAGGCTCAGCCAAGATTGAGTTGTATAGGCGCATCAGGACTACTTTGTCTAGAGATTTTCCACAGTCTACGTCTCGGTTCATTTGAATGAACTGTTCCACTGTTGGTTTATCCTAAATAATAGAATAAGGATTACGTTTTCAACAATCGTTAAAATTAAGAAATTATATATGCATGTATTTTAACTGCAATGGAAAAAATTTAAGGAACTGCATGGCACAGATAATGCAGCGAATTAGTTTTACATTGCTACGATAAGTGAATAGTATCTTAACAATTCATTTATAATAAGTTAAATTGTTGATTATTGTTTTTTTATTCTAAAGTTACATGCACCTGAGTTTTTAAAAGTGTGTAATTATATAACACAAGCACGTCACCGTCACTCGCCACCTTCTGTGCACACGTCTTAAATTAAATGTGCAGTGAAATTAATCTAGTTCTAGGCAACACTTCCACAAATACTTATCTCTCATCGTCAGAATTGGATTGCGGAAAATGGATGCAACTGGCTTACAATTAGTTTGAAAGTCAAAATTGTGCTGCTTGATGCAAGGCGCATAAGCCATGAACGCACAAGTAGTTTCAGATGTGGTTTGACAGGTCAGGGTCCAAGCAACAACTCGAACAAGCTGCACATTTCAGCTTATTTAAACTAGACTAAAAATGTGCAGTGCTCAGTAGCTAGAACCTGTCACGGATTGGTTTCCCGTGAAATTCGAAACACCATCTGATACCTAATCCGTGTCTGGCTACTTTTTGTGATGGATTTCACATTAAACAGCTCGAGTTGGACTTTTGAACAGAACAATTTTGCACGAATTTGTAGCCACCCTAATACCCAATTCTGATATATGCTTGGTTAAATAAAAATTGCATTTGGTTGGACTTTAAAAATGCAATGAAGTTGTATAAAAGCTAATAAAGGGAATATGTGATGTGAGTGAGTGATAATTATAATATGCACTAGTTTTCTATTTTATAAGATATATTTTAAACAGTGCTATTTAAATAAAGGTTTAGTTATGTTTCCTTTTGTTCAGTGTTCTATTGTCGTTTTGTAATAATGTCATTACGGTACACGCATAAATCGTGCTTTTTTAATATGTATTATTATGATGGTCACTGCGGGAAGCAAATGACGATCGTGTGTCCAGTGTCCAGGTGAAAAACTTTTCCATAAAACAAATTGCACATATAAGATCGATATTTACGATTTCAGAATATTTCATCCATTGTCCAGAAGTGACAGTAACTTTCCTAGCATTCTATGTGTAATATGTGTATGTGTGATTCTAACATGGTGTATCTGATTTATTTGTCTATATGGCGTGAGATTAATTACCATCACTATATAGTCTCTAGTCTTTCAAACAAAATACAAATGTCATACCTTGGCCACGTCGTCAGAGGTGTTCTGTAGAATAGTTTGCTCGACAAGAAATTCAATTCCTTTCTTGGGGTCCATATTGAATTTTTTAATACCTTGTATCATAATTTTTGTTCGTTTAAGTTCCTCTTCAGTTTTTGTTGTACAATACTCCGGATCGGTCCCTTCACTTTGGTTCTTCTCCACGGCACCAGACTTCCTGAAATCTGCTAATGAGCTTCGTCTACTATCATCATCGTCACTGCTGCTACTGCTGCGAACACCAGGTTCAGTGTTGGTAAGTATGTGTTTTCTGTCCTTTGTGTCGTCGACATTACTGCATAGACAATCTGTACTCGAGATCGTTTGATCTTTTGTCAATGTTGATGCATCTACCGGGCGTTTACCTGCTGATGTTCGCTCCCGCATAAAATCGGTCATGTTACGTTTGTCGGAGTCCAAATCCTGTAAAAATTGAAATTACTATAAGTTCGTGACCGATATGTCAGTCAAGTGGTGAAAAACATCCCTGACATTGACATCGTCTGCGTGTCTGTCTTTCATAAGATTTTTCCCCAGTCGATGTACAATGAGATAAAAATTAGAGGAAAAAAAATTGGATTGTGGAAAATTATTCTTTATGGCATACTTAACCTGCTTTTCAAAATCACATAAACTGTAAATTAAAGCATAATAAGCCAAATTTAAAAAATCGTTTGAAGAGTATTTAGTTTTTGGATAGAACGGATCATTAAACTGAAATAGTAAACAAAAATAGGGTAAAATTCTGGGATTTTTCCTTTTCCCTTCGATGTAAGTATATGCTAGTTAAATTTGACGAGTGACGTATGGTGAATAATAAAGAAAGGCTCTAGAAAAATGTGCGGATGTGAGCAGCCATTTTTTCTATACTAAATAATCAATATAATCTGTCATCCGTATATGTGCACATGATGGTAGTCTACTGCCTAAACTCTTAAATTAATTTGGGGTCCGCTCCCATTCGTCATAATAGTTATAATAAATTACAAGAACATTTTTGGCGTTCAAAAATGGCTGATAAGTGCTAGCCAGTTATTCTCATTTTGTGGACGTATAATGTATTCTAAAAGCTATTTTAACCCATCGCGATATAAGAAATTAAGATTTTTTTAAAGATCTTAGAATAATAAAAATTGTCCAGCTTCCCCTGGTACGAGTGTGCAAAATCGCAAGCAACTAACCTGTGTTGATCCATAAGCCATTTTTCTGGAAGATTTTGTTCTCTTTAAAGAACCAAACATTGATATCATCGAGGCAAAATGTCGCAATGATCTGGAACCACTTTTACTTCCCCCAGAGGAAAACTTGCTACTCCCGAGTTCTTTATCATAACTTCCAGTTTCAGCAGCAGAGCTTGATCTTCTACTCCCAAAACCTGCTTGTCTTTCATCTATTTCATCCTCCAAAATTACATCCTCGTATTCTTCTGGGTAGAACACTGTAGTTTGTTTGCTTTTCTGGTGTAGTAATGGGGAAGGTAGTCTTGAAGTTTTACCTAAGTTGATTTTATGGAGATTTGGTGTTGAGTTAAAAATAGGTTCTGATTTAGCTTCTGCAACCAAAATTGTTCCATTGGATGCCGCCCCTTTGGTTCGATCTCGTTTCCTTCGTAGTGTGGCAAAAACTGACATGATTACGAAGTATAATTATTCGTCTATGCCAAAGAAGAATTTCAAACTGTTTTGGAATGGAAACTCCCTTTTTATGGAAGCTATCGTGACGTTGACGTTCTATTTGAAAATACAGCTCGAAAAGCAGTACGCGATAAATGTTAATTAATACTGATTATAGAACTTAAACAAATATGTGAGGTCACGAACTAAATACACATTCTCTACATACTATATGGCACGTTAGCAATTGAACAGCTCAGGCTCAACCCGAGAGAATTTGGTTTGTGCTTCGAAGGGCATATGAGGTATTCCAACAATATTCAATTCTAAATGTATATTTAACTACAAAAATTGAACTTGCAGAAACTAAAGTTTACATTTTACACAAAATGGCATGTTCATATCTAAACCGAAACTGAGTTTTTTTGTTGTTTTCCTTGAAGCGGATATACGCTAATCATTTCCTGTGACACAAGTTAACTTTGTGAGATATTAGGACTAACGAAGACCACAAACTTGATCGTGAAAATTTGCTTCTTAATACAGCACACCATGTAAATTTGTTATAGGTGATAGGTATACGTATGATCTGAATAAATTATCATAACGTGATATGTACATGCGCAGAATTACTCACTGAAATGAAGGAGTTTGTTTTCAGCTTCACATATTACAGCAGTAGCAGTTTCCAGCATGCTTGTAAATATCTAAAGGGGTATTTCTAAGATTAATCTCGACTCAAGCTCTAACTTATTCTCAGTGGAAAGGACATATTTGTATATATTTTAATATTTTCTGAAAGTGTATTGTAAAACAACACATATGTGTGCGTGCGCTAAACTAACCTACAGATTGATAGCACTAACACTTATGACTAAAACTATAACACCAGTTGGTAAATTTTTCCAAAGCACAGAATGAGGAAAGAATGTCTCATCCTGATAATCCTTCGTCACGTCACTGAAGTATATTACATTTTGCATTATAAAATTATACATAAAATACAGAAAGAAGACAGTGCTTCAGTGTTATGTGTTGGTGATCAGATCATGTGTAAGACGTAAAATTTTTAAGGCTGAGCTCAGCATCCGCACTCATTGTGAGAACTCAAAAGCACACACAGGTTCTGAGATTCTATTCTGTCCTGAGACCTGACTTCATATCATATCACCAAGAATGAATATTTTATATGTGTCCATTCAATGCAATGCATGATTTGATGTTTCATCAGTCCGGAATGCAGCTTCAGCCTACTACTACGGCTAGATATAGTTGTTTTGTCGTGTATTGGGTATATCACACGATACACACCAATAAATATTCCAAGTTTTCAGACTACTTGATAGCGACGCAAACTGTTTACTGATTGTAAGTTTGGTGTTAGTCATCATCTACAATTACAATGCCAAACAACATTCATTGAACAGTTACGTTACCCCTTTCATCGTTGCGTGTTTGCTGTGCAGTAATTTCGTCTGCGATATCTGTATTCACATTCACCGTTGAGTACATACGAGTTAATTACTAGCTAAAATCTGGCTCGCATCACTACTACTCTATACGCTCATTTGGTACGATTCATCCAGTGTTCATGAATAGAGGATTGGGATTGAAAGGAATCAGCGATAAGTATAGGCTTATGTTTAACTAAATGCCTACATAAAATATTCAACATGACTGCGTTTTATTATAACGTAAAGTAATGATTTTTTGGACAGTGAGCGTATATAGTGACTTTGGAATTTCCAATTGTGCATGGATCCAATAAAAAATAGCAAAAAACAACTGCAAAATCATTGTATGCAGGACATGACATACATATGATAAGTTTGATGCGTACATTTTTTTGGATGGGTATGAAAATCCCAAGGTATGAGGTACGGAATAAGACAAATCAAGCCTGTGTGCATGAGCACATATTGCATTAACGAGGTGTCGCATCACATCAACGTCAACGATCAAGCAGTTTTCGTTGATCTTGGTGGACATTGTTTTTGTTTACACAATTAAAGCAAGGGGGAATTGTACACCGTACATGCACGGCAATTCTAGTTAAATTACGAATCAGCAAGCATAATCGCATTAATGATCGCAGGGTATAATACATGAAAGGCAATCAATAACAATATAATATGCAATTTATTAGAGTAGCATTCTATTTTCAACAAATAGAAAATGTGTGGTGGACTATATTAAGGGACAGTTTGTATTTGATGGCATTTCAAGCAGTTCTTAATAATAAACGATACAACATTGCTATTGTACCCCACATATAGATCCGATAGATTACGCTTAAAACCAAGTAACTGACGAATAAAGAGACATATCATTATGATCAAATATAAATAAAATAAAATAATTTATTCACAATATATTTTACGATGTTATGAGTAAAAATGTTTGTACGAAAATAAATACAGCATAACAATTACCATATGAAGAAACTGTAACTAAAAACACCTAACCTATAGACATAATTAATATCACATATTATGTATTGCAGTTTGGCATGTATGAGCTTAGTGTAGAGCTGGAAATGGTCAAACTTCCCGAGCGTTTGGTAAAAAGTAGAGTAGCTTTAGGGAATGGTATACTTTTCTTGCGTATTTTAAGCCATTTCCGTCCCTACAAATTGAAATATATTAATTAACTGAAGTAACATTTGTACATATTATTTGTAGAATTATGAGCAGTTTACGATAAAGCAATACAAAGCTTATTCTGTAGGGCATAGGCTTGAGGAGTAGTCGAAGTCGATATTACTTATCTAGGCAAGGTCAAAGGAAAAAATGGGTGTGAAATTAAGGTAATATATAGGTGTATGCGTTTAGGCAGGATGATTTTGCTCTTTTTTACATTTCTGCAGGATTAACTTTTACCTTTCCAAAGCTAAGAAAATGCCGAGCTATATGTTTCCAAGAATGCCTAACGGCTGCAAATACAAGATCTGGTACAACAGTAATCACCGCAACTAATAACATTAAGAGCCAGAAACACACTGTTCCGAGTGCTTGGAAGTACACATGGTGAAAGTCTCCAGCAGAAAGTCCTATTGGTCGACTAAAATCATTGACCGAATAGTGTGCACATACAAATTAGATACATACTTATACTTATGCTATATATTCAATACAACTTGCAAATGTTTCTTACAAATTAACTTCGGAGTAAAGTGATGTCATTACAAAGTAAGCCGCATAGGAAAATATCTGAGAGGCAACGTACCACCAGCTAATGAACTTCGTTTCAACGGCCATCTATACATAATTTCCAGAGTCAAAGCATGAATTTCCTGCCTAGATTTTCGAATACTTTTCAACAATTAAAGGTGACACTGAGAAATAAAACTGCGACATACTTTACAATTCGCTGCAACGACTACTCCGGAAAATACCACCGTTCCAAATGTCATTATATCATTAACATTGTCAAAATTGTCCCAAGCAAAATATGGCAAATAGTAACACACTATTGAATGCCACAATGAGGACAAAAACCATGGAAGAAATTTTTGCACAGTCATCAAATTGTTTTTCTTGTTTCTTTTATACAAATGCGGTTGTGTAAGAAGGGTTTCAGCAGAATAGGGTTGCTCCGTTAGTCCATACAAGAAAATCGGACATGATGCAAAAAATATGTTAAAATTCATCAGAAAGAGTCCGCTAAAGAGGGCCTAAAGTTTGAAAAAGGTAATTACAATATTTTTAGTTGGAAAGTAGTTACAATATAATAATGACGATGTTATACTATATTAAACTAAAATCAACATTCATAATTTCTGACTGTACGATGCACATTAACATTTTCAAAAAAAATATGCAATTACCTGTGTTGAGAAATTTGAATTAAACGAAAAGAAAAACTGAGGCATCACGAACACTACATTTTTGTAGAAAAAGTAATTTGCTAGGTTGGCTAGCCTAACGTAGTACCAATGACCATGAACTAAAATAGCTTTCCTTAGAAAACCAAACTTTGCCAGCGCAAAGTCTGCACATCTTGCAGCTTGTCTTCCTTCTTTTCCAAGTATGCCTATTTTTGGCAAGAGGTATTCAATCAAATGAAACTTTCTCACAAATCATTTTACGGCATAACGGTTTTTTAAACTTACCTATCCCAATATGTGCTGCTAATATCATGGCGCAATCATTTGCTCCATCTCCAACTGCGCAGCAGGTTGGTTTATCACGCGAATTTTTCACCATCTGGACTACTTGGGCCTTTTGAAGGGGCGCCATCCTGCAGCAAACTACTCGAAACGCTGCCATTGACACTTCCCGAAATAAATCAGGACATTCCTTGAAAGCTATCATCAAGCTATCCCCATCAATTACAAAACAAGTATTGTCCGAAGTATCCATCTCATCCCTGCCAAGATAAGTTACGATTTTTAAAAACAAAGCAACCTTTGAAATAGTAACATAACATTTCAATAATTGTTTACTTTATCTGTGTCAATCGAGCGACAACCCCTTCTGCACTGGCTGATTTATTCACAATGTATTGTTTGGTGGATGCTGTGATAAGTCCGCACGAAACTGCCACATTCACACCTGTCTCCAGTTTATCACCAGTGAGCATCCATACTCGGATTCCAGCTGCGGCAAATGATCTGGACTACTTGGGCCTTTTGAAGGGGCGCCATCCTGCAGCAAACTACTCGAAACGCTGCCATTGACACTTCCCGAAATAAATCAGGACATTCCTTGAAAGCTATCATCAAGCAATCCCCATCAATTACAAAACAAGTATTGTCCGAAGTTTCCATCTCATCCCTGTCAAGATAAATTGCGAATTTTTTAAACACAGCCTTTGATGTGGACATAACATTTAACTTAATGTTTACTTTTTACTTTATCTGGATCAGTCGAGTAACAACCCCTTCTTCACTGGCTGATTTATTCACAATGTACTGTTTAGTGGATGCTGTGATAAGTCCGCACGAAACTGCCACATTCACACCTGTCTCCAGTTTATCACCAGTGAGCATCCATACTCGGATTCCAGCTGCAGCAAATGCTTGTAAGGTTTCAGGAACATTTTCTTGCAATTGATCTTCTACACCTGTGGCACCGATCAAGGTCATGTGTGCCTCAATTTTGGTATATAGTTCACGAACTTTCTCCTGTCTATTTTTAATTTGTCGACGAGCTGCTCTCAGCTCCAAAATAAATTCTTCGTATTCATTAAAAGTCAATATCCGTATAGCTACAGCTAACGTTCGTAGTCCCATCTTTATTTAACACCAAAACATAAGTAAAAAGGCGTACAATGGTTCGCATAAAATGTAATGATCGTTAGAAAATGTTTGATTTTACCAACGCGTAATCCATGACATGCTTCAACGTTTCTTGTGTAGGTCCTTTATCACATTTAGGAATGATGCTGGATTCAGCTCCTTTTGTGAGTAACCATATTTCTCCCTTTGAATTTTCTACAATTACTGACATGCATTTCCGATCTGAAAAGTATTGTTCAGAGACCAACTATAAATTAGAAAATGTTTGATTTTACCAACGCGTAATCCATGACATGCTTCAACGTTTCTTGTGTAGGTCCTTTATCACATTTAGGAATGATGCTGGATTCAGCTCCTTTCGTGAGTAACCATATTTCTCCCTTTGAATTTTCTACAATTACTGACATGCATTTCCGATCTGAAAAGTATTGTTCAGAGACTAACTATAAATTAGTAAATTTTGTTAAACACGCTCATATGATTATAATTACTAGGTTAGTTAGATAGAAAGACTTTACATCATAAAAGCCCTAACTGTACGATCTAAAGCATTGAAATTTTTGCATTTATGCAATTATGCCTCTACGCTCTACATTAACCAATAAAGCAGCTAAAAACTAAATTATTTAGATTCTATTTATATACCTGCATCAAACTCCAAATGCATTAATCGTTTATATTTTTCTGTTTCTCCTGATATCTCAAGCGTCATTACAGAATGATGCTGGATTCAGCTCCTTTTGTGAGTAACCATATTTCTCCCTTTGAATTTTCTACAATTACTGACATGCATTTCCGATCTGAAAAGTATTGTTCAGAGACCAACTATAAATTAGCAAATTTTATCATGCACGCTGATATGATTATAATTACTAGGTTTGATAGAAAGGCTTTACATCATAAAAGCCCAAACTGATCTAAGTAGTGCAATTTTTGCGAATTGCATCAGTTCCCACAAACAGTTGCTAGCTTTTCTTATACCTCTACTTCTACTCCCACTAAGCTCTTACATTTACTTTTAGATTCTATTTATATACCTGCATCAAACTCCAAATGCATTAATCGTTTATATTTTTCTGTTTCTCCTGATATCTCCAGCGTCATTACATCTTCTTTCTCTCCACGATAGATAATTCCTAATCTGTCGTTTGAAGCAAACATCTTCCGTTAATTATGCTTGCATCAACAGGATCATATTATTACATAATATGACTCCTTACCTTTCGCAGGACTCTAGTAAAGCTTTTTCGTCAGGACTTGACGCTTGGAATTCCCAAGATCCATGAGCAGTGAAATCAATGTTCAGCTGGAGGCTCTGGTGTAATCAGACTAGCTCGACGCCGTGATACTTCAGACTTTTTCTCTTTCTTCAAAATTTTCAATTCTGGAAATGAAATTGTTGGACTTGACGCTATGTCGAAACTAGGTTTTCTTTTTGGGACGACTTGCACAGAGTGACACAATGCCAGTGTTTTGAAAAAATCGAAAGCATCAGGTGTATTAAACAAGTCAACTGCCTGCATATCCATGCCTTTTTCATTACGGAAGTTACATGGATATAGCTTGTGGTCAGACTTGTATTCGTAGCGTTTTGTACCAATGGAACAATGACAAAATTGCATCAAGTTTTGAGTGAGAGTTCCAGTCTTATCCGAAAATAGGTACTCAATCTGTCCCAACTCTTCATTGAGATCAGAAGTATTACAAAGTGGTTCTTTTCCTTCATCGTCCATCATGTCATTGTCCCAAACGAAAAACTTACAACGCTATGTCCAAACTAGGTTTTCTTTTTGGGACGACTTGCACAGAGTGACACAATGCCAGTGTTTTGAAAAACTCGAAAGCATCAGGTGTATTAAACAAGTCAACCGCCTTCATATCCATGCCTTTTTCATTACGGAAGTTACACGGATATAGCTTGTGATCAGACTTGTATTCGTAGCAGTTTCTACCAATGGAACAATGACAAAATTGCATCAAGTTTTGAGTGAGAGTTCCAGTCTTATCCGAAAACAGGTACTCAATTTGTCCCAACTCTTCATTGAGATCAGAAGTATTACAAAGTGGTTCTTTTCCTTCATCGTCCATCATGTCATTGTCCCAAACGAAAAACTTACTGCCTAAAAACTTCTGTAATTCTGTATCAAAGATTGAGAAACCAAATTATTATTATTATATGAAAAAGTTTAAAATTTTCATTTATCAAGAATTTTTATTAAGTAGTTTCGCAAACAATTGCCAAATAAAATGTACTTGCCGACAGTGACATAAAGTGAAATCGGAATGATGTAGTTGAAAAGTACTATGAATGAGGCAAGCGTATTGGCAACCTTTGTAAAAGTTGTTCCAGTATTCTCATGATCCTTTGTGTACCATGGTCNCCTTTGTAAAAGTTGTTCCAGTATTCTCATGATCCTTTGTGTACCATGGTCCTTCAGGATCTGTCATATAAATGTAGTATATTGAGTATACAACCCTTTGATTTCCAAGAATTGCGTATTTTATTGGGTTGTAAGTAAATGTGAATTTCGTGAATATTTACGTAGAAATCAACTTATAACTATTATGAATATCTAGATTCTTAGACTAAATGACAGGCTAACCATTCACATCTGGATACCAATCCACAGCGTAATGCAATGTGATGCAACATGTTACTAGAGACAATAGCATGAACGATGAAGAATATCAAGTAGCGGTTTACGGCACTATAGAAGTTGGAAGAAAATAATTTAAAATCAAGCAATCAAAACAAAACTGCACTTACTTGTAGTGTATATCGATGCAGAAAAAAATCAAACAATCATTATCATTATACCTCTCAACCGTTGAAAATTTCGCTTCACTCTTTTCTGAATTTCTTGCAAGCCTCGTATCTCGTCCAGTATATACAACCATCCCATAAATATGATCTGTGTTTTTTAGTCTTGTCCCTCTCAAAACTATATTTTCCATCGACAGAGGTATGGATAGAAAATCAGTCATGCCTTGACGAATTATTCCGGTAGAAAAATCTGGGACATGATTTTCGGGATCCTGAGGTAATTCAAATTGAAAAATAGTTCATGGACTATTACGATAAATAAAGTTATATTTTAATGTAATGTAAGGTAGTTTGGCAGTTGAAATGAAACCCACTTCTTTTGAAGATCCCTGATGGTGGGGGTTATTGTGATGCCCATGTTCAGAAGGGTCTAATAAAGTTGAAGTCGATTCACTGGGAGACCAATGCATCAAAGCTAACTTATCCACAGGTATCAGCAAAGAGCCGTTGAATTCGTAAAGATCTTCGCATGGATGTTCACACTCAATAATAATATGCAAATTCTTGAAGTCGTCGACGGATCTGAAGTGTGGAAGTCCGGATGGACAGTAGCGCAACTATGATAGGGGTTAGATTACAAATTAAATGAGCGCAAGTTCAAGAAAAATTATCTGCACACACACACATACCCGAATACGAAGCTGAATTTTGTTTGGTAGGTAATCAAACTTTTGGCATAGATTATATTCAAAAGTTAGCTTTTGCCGGATACCTTTAAATTGGTTTCCCCATCCAAATTGGTAGTATTGATCTGACACCTAAGAAATTCATCGCTGGAACCTAAAAGCAGGAGATCTGTTGGTACCTGGTCGTCAGCCACTAGCTTCACAATATCACCAACTTGAATTTGTTTGGATTTAATTTCCTGTATTGAAATCATAGATAGTATTGTTTAAGAAAAGTATAAGATATGTAGCTGTTGCCGCTGTTGGATGAGGCAGCACTAATTTTAAAATGCAAAGCAGAATACGCAAATCCAATTATGCGTTTACATCCCGCTCTCCAAGAATAAAAACTTAACTGTATGGTTGCGAAAACTCAATAACGATTAATCTTATCGGGTCATATCCACTTCAAAGCTGGATATACGATTTTTAAGCATATTAATTTCTTTGAAACTTTGGCCTACTTTATAATATTTACTAGTATTCTAATTATTTATAATATTCAAATATGAGGGGACAGTTTGATGCTTATTGTGGAGCAGATGTGATGTATGGGGAAAAATCTCGATGAGAGGAGGTGACCCTTCCTATTAAAATGTTTCATCACGATTTATCATTTTGAATGTTGAATGACGGTCGTATGCAATGATATATGTATACGCTTTCATACCGCTCAGAAATTAATGTCTCAAACGAAATAACATGGTGGATTAGGTGGATAGAGGTTGGAAGCGTCTAAAAAAGGTGCATTATTATAAACCAATCATTTTCGTCGACAATTTCTTAACTGTACTGTAACCCTATCGTCACGTCGTAAAGTAACATTACTTTACGTGAAGACACAATTCAGTGATAATGGCAATAAATTCGAAATTTAAGTAAATACAGACAATCTATATAAATGATTCCTGGCATAATGTGGTAAGTTTTCAATTACGGCTTTACGTAATCCTTCTTACAAGGGAGTACGTTTTGGTCTAGACCAAACGAAATATCGTTTCTAGTGCATTTTATAGCGTAAATTACGAATCTGAAAGCCGTTTTCTGTTACCGTCAAGCTTAAAAAATGAGTCATAACATAATTTGTATTGAAACTTTATTAAAAGTCCTCATCACTTTTTAGCTACGGGATTTTGTTCGTTTCGTCAGAAGCTGTAATTCATGGTAAACGGTAGTGGAGCACATGGCTTAAAATTCAGTAAAAGCTAAATGACTAAAAATTGGAAAGGAATTTTTTAAAAATATAGTTTCAATACAAAATATGACTTATTTAAAACTTCATATTTTGAAAGAAAAGCACACACTTTTTTGCCCTTGTTATTTCAATAGGAGGTTTTATTGTAAATACTCTTCTAACTCAGCCGAACTTGCGTTTTACAGAAAACGGATTTCAGATTCGTAATCTACGCCATAAAATACACTAAAAATGATATTCCGTTTAG
>JAHZNA010001585.1:0-19413 GCA_027743935.1 Sinodicranocentrus sp. ZH6
ATACAAATTTTCAGCCAAAAAGCTTTTAGGTGGCCATTTGGGACCCCAGGTCCAAAACCTCTGCCTCTACTACATCAGAGATTAAAAAGAAAAAGAATTATCTAGTCGGATAAAGTTCTAGGTTACTGTTCAACCTAGTGAGTGAAAAAAAATCCTTGTCCCAAATCCTTGTTCAAAAGTGAAAAAGGGTCGAAAAACTTCACAATTTCTAATTAACAGAATGGATGCATCTGATCAAAGTGCTGTCACTGATTGCACTCAAACCAGGAGTACTTTTGCGCATGATTACAGCTTATCACAAGTTGAAAATGTTCCTGAAGAAATTAAAACTGAAGAATCTGCTGCTGTTTTCCGTACACTCAACGATATAATTTCTGAAGTGGACAATAAAATTGATGAAGTGTTACCGGAAATTAAAGGCGACACCAACGATCCAAATACATATGCTGATACAGACGCATTTCTCTTAGAACAAGTAACTAATTGTACTCCTTCGACCTCATCTGACGATGAAACAGCGAAGGAGGAACTTGAGCTAGATAGAAGTGATTACCAAGGTGGGGGCGAAGATGAACATAATACTCCCAATCCCAATTATAATGATGGAGATGCCAACAATGATTATAAGAAGACAGAAAAAACGGGAGGAGGGTGCTCTTCGAGTCGAACTTTTAAAATATTTGTGTCTAATTTGCCTCCCGGATTTCACAGTTCAGAGCTGACAGAGCTGTTCCAGCCGTATGGCGATGTTGTCGAATGTGTTATTTTTGCAAAAAATTATGCATTCGTGGTAAGAGCAGACAAATCGTGTATTAAGTTTGTAGAATTTTGTCAGTTTTTCAGATTTACATTATAACTTCTGATACTGAATGTTTTAAAATAGCACATGGGATCTGATGAAAGTGGATGGAAGGCTATGAAAGTGCTCCATGGTTTGGAAATTCGGGGCTGTAAGATTAACGTTAAAAAGTCGGAGAATGTTAGAAGACCCGATAATGTCATAAACGACTATTGTTCTGAGGAAGTAGGAACCTACAAACTATATATCAACAATTTATTTGAATGTGTTACAAAAGAATATGTTTCCAAGCTGTTAGAATCATTTGGCAGAGTTGTTGAAGTTGAAATCTACCGGGATACCGCTGCATTTGTGGTAAAAACAGACATATTTATAAGCTTTTGTGTTTGAATATTTGTTTTTACATTTTTAAATAATGTTAATAAAAATTTCAAACAGCATATGGAGACTGAAGAAGGCGGAAAGAAAGCTATAGAGCAACTAAATGGAAAGGTTTTGGAAGAATGTGAGCGACCTTTAGTCATATCTGAATCTAAAAATCCAGAGGGTCCTAGTTTAGCCGTTACAAAATTGAAGGTGAAACAGGTTCCTGCATTAATGACAGCAGAAGCTCTTCGTGATTTGTTTGCACCATATGGATTAGTATTGAAAGTACAATTGTTTTCAAGCAAATCGGTTTCTTTAGAAAAAAATGACCGCACAGGCATTGTTGTAAGTTTTAATTATGATCATCATCTATATGTTACAGTTTTAGAAAGGTATAATCGGAAGTCGTTGATAGCCTTGTTTATTTTCGAATCTTAGCATTTAGAGCAATTTGGAAACATAAGGTCAGCTATCAAAGATATGAATGGCAAGAAAATTCAAAGTAGTGTGCTTCATGTTGAACCCTTTTTTGAAAGTGAAATTCATCCTAGTAAACAATTCGAAAAGCCAACCAAGCAAACGTATTTTCCTCCGTTTCGGTGAGCTAATACAACATTGTAAAAGTGCAGAAGTTGAACAGTTAGTCGTATTTTAGAAACACAACAGTTAATCGCAATGATTTTTTAAAAAAACTTTACAGACCAATCCTACGGAAGCCGCAATATGACGAACCATGTGTTCGAATTCCTAGGGACTTGCCGCCACCGTCTAAGAACTCCCCCTCACGACACGGGCCTATGTTACATTCCCGATTTCGAGCTCCCCCGATCACTTCTATGAGACTGATACCTATGCCATCCCAAGTTGAACTGCAAAAGTTTCCTAGAATGAACAATGGACGAGGGAGAGTCTTGTTACCAGATCCACCTTATACGAAGAATGACGTGTTCCAACAGCACTTTCAACAAGGCTATAATGATAACCAAAACAGTCATGAATTTGGCTTCGATTATAATGAAGCAGAATACAATAATCATAACACGAATGAGGGAAATTATTACCAGCATCATAATTTTAATCAAAGACCTGGAAACATTAATTACGCATCTCCAAGAATAGATCCACACAATAATACGAGAAATAATGCAGCTCACGTACGTCCTCATCCAAACAAAATAGAGCTACCGAGAGGTGGCACATCAAACGCGTTATTTCCTGCTTTTCCTTCTCCGGATAAATTTCCGAAAGTTTCTACACCTCCACAGTTAATGGATGTGCAAGTTAATTGTACGGAAAATTTAGACTGGTCCTCAGATTACCCTATTTCGAATTTCTCACAATACGCAAATACCGATGATTTTACAAGTGACAAGCCGATTTACAGTTCCTTAAGCGCTGTCCCTTTAGATTACTCTCAAATGAATAAAAACAAATCGATGACGAAATTTGCTCAGGAAAATTCTAATTTTGGGCCAAAAATACGCAATCCTAGCTCACAATTTTACACCAAACAAACGGGAATGATGCGAGGAAACAAAGGAAATAAAAATCGCAAAGGAAAGTCTCGGCGTCCGGGACTAGGAACTATGGAACAACAAAAGAAATCTGCTAATCAATGCGGTAACGATGCTGACATACTAGCCAATGATCAGCAAGATATGTCGATGCAAACTCAGCCAGCTCCAGTGCCAGTTAAAGAAACTTCTTCCACAGCTCCACATTACTTCCAACAAAATTGGTCGTTCACTAAAACTAAATATCCTTTAAAGAACAGAAAATCAACACCAAAAGAGTTGAAACAATCCGAAGACGAACAAAAAAAGTTGTACTCAGATTATTTAAAACAGAAGCCTTGGCTATACCAAGCTATTGCAGGTACTGTCAAGAAAGTTCAAAAGTGATTTAACGCAAACGGCCAATCAGAATATAAGCAAATGGCATATACTCCTTCTAATCTTCAGTAGCAATTTTTTGAATGACTTCTCTGTGTTGTTATATCTTTCTGTATTTTATTTGTATACTTGTTAGTTCAAAGAAACAAATTAGCAAATAAAATATAACATTCCATGCAGTACTGCATGAATTAAACTTTGACTCACGAGTAGCTTTTCGATTCCCAGATTTCCCAGTCCCTAGTCCTAGTCACTCAAATTAAATGAATGTGTGAAGGGCTCTGACATTTCATTAACGAGTTATCGTTTTCAGTAATGAATTACAAAATACATACATATATGGTTCCGTTCCGACACTGATTGTGAGCTTGGTGGAAACTTATGAGCAGTTATGTTATGACTTACAAGTAATCGTTTATTTTAAACTTCTTTGCATTAATATTTATTGTAATTGCTTTCATACACAGATAATGAGTTTCCTGTATTGTATCTGTATCCATCACCATTTTCATCAAGGGAAACTATAGGAGTATCTGTTAAGGAAGCGTAGTCTTTTAGTATAGTTGGTGGGGTAGTGGCAGATTCATCGCTATTAGATTCCAGCTGGGTTCTAGTGGCTGGTGTATCCTCTAAACCGAGTGATTCCCAAAATTCAATAGCATGCTGTCGTGGTTCAGGAATCATTACAACATTTCTGTTGTCGATTAGCAAAAATTTCAAATCTTTTCCATGATATGCTACTGGCTTCCATATTTTAATTATATTTCCGTTTTTGTAGCTAAGAAGTGGCTCTCTACAAGATTCGAATACATTTAAGATCATGGCTTCATTTTGTGTTTAAAACACGAATATTTTTGAAGGTAACTTATCAGAATCAAACATATACCTTTTGTTAGCAAAGTTTGCCACTAGGTTAACTAGCATCCTTGACACATCATAACTTGGGGTCCCGATTTTTAAGGGCAGAAAGTAAAGACTGCTATTAAAGTAAAAGCTATAATCATCCGAACCAAAAGAAATTAAAAGCTGTCAAATCCAATGTGATGTTACAAGTTTCAACCAACCATGCATAGGTATGTACGTTTCGTTAAACTATTTGTTTGGTTGTCAAAATACCCATTGTCACTGGCGTGTCCAACACCGTAATCATTTAAACTTTCTTTCCAAAGTGATGGATGTCCAATGTGACTTCGAAATCCGAATAGTGAAGCGAACGTTGGGGCAAGACGCGAATGCAATGTAATCGCCCTATGAATACCTGCGTTATAAGTTATAATTATACAACCAATAGTTGATAGTATGACATTTTTACGTAAAACACTCATTAAAAATATTTCCCTCACCTACTCTAAAGTATCTGTCTGAAACGAGCTGTTTACCATAAATTAGAACAAACATACACAAAGTACATGAAATATTAATGCGATAAAGTGCCAATCCTTAATTGTTTATCTTATTTTTCACTCATGTAGATGTAGTGGACTAATTCATTTAGCGATTTTTTAGTTTCGTAAAATCAATTAGTTTAATTGTGCAACTTACATCACTCAAAATTCGTATTGAGTCTTCCGTAGGTTGAGGTCCCTCAATTCCAAAATACACGTCTCGAATTTTCGCCGTTACCTCACTTGAGTTCTTTGCGATATACCAATAATCCAATATTTGAGGAGCATACCTATCAAAACTTCGTTGATACAGGGGGATTTTTCCAACATGTTTGAAAGCCGACGCGAATGATTCACCCTCTTCAGTTGTTTGAGTGCATATCCAAGGAATTCGAGAAACCTTATTTGCAGCATAAAGATTTTCCGGAGTATCAGGTAGAAACGAGGATGGACTTGAACTGCTCTCTACTACTGGGGCGAACAATATTGGAGGAAATGTCATGAAGTCCTGTAAAATGTAGAAAATTTTATTGTAATAACAACAGTTACTCTGGAGCAACATTGTCACATTGATTCATTGAAAGCGAGATAATATTCATCTACATATAATCTTTGTTGTTGATGTAGCAAAAAATGAGGGTTTGAAGCTCGAAAGCAATCCATCAATGCCGTACTTCCAACAGTGGTTGGGCAACCTATATTCTCGGCAAGTTTTCTTGTTAACCGTAAACTTCGGTTTGGGGATGAAACGGCCCAGTGATTTAGCGCAGTTCCTGAAGATGAAATTGCTCCTTGGAACAAATGTTTCGAGAGTGGCGACATCATATGTAAATTAACTGCAGAAGCACCGGTGGACTGTCCCTTTAGCGAAATTTAAAAAACACAACGTGTTCGTGCTTGTTCTCTTATGCATTGATTCATTTTCATAATTAGTGTGCATCGAAGTCTGATTGTGAGTTTCTTTCTTCGTCCCCAGTACTTAAGAAGCCTGAAAGGAAGTATCTAAATTTTGCACACATTCTTCATTTTTGCATATCATAATATTATGTTTGGTGTTCACTACACTAACCCAACACTCCCAGCCGATAATTGATTGTTACTAAAATGACATCTTCTTGTAAAAGATATGAAGGCCCGAATTCACTACCCGATCCGAAGAAATATCCTCCTATTAAACATACAAACTTTAGCTTTTCTACTGCATTATCGTATTGTGTTGTACGTACGAAGTTAATACAATCGACATAATATATTAAAAGTAAACCTCCATGTATCCAGAAAACAGTCGGATAGCCGAGGTTATTGAATTTCCCTTTTAAGTCGAGAGGAAGCTAGAAAGATAGAAATAGTCGTCAATCAAACCTAGCGTACATAAGTACATAGTAATAGAAGTTAGATGTTTTCATTTGTATTAAACTCACGTAAGGGGTATATATATTTAAGCGTAGACAGTCTTCATTTCCTGTAATGGGAACCAATTTCCGTGTATGATATTGAAGACAAATTGGACCAGGATTCTTAACCTGTCTTACACCAGACCATGGTGTTTTCGGGACTGGGTTCTACATCATAAATCACCAAAAAATTAAGCATATCTAATCTATGTAGCTTTAATTTTTAGAAACAATTGGTTAATTTTGATAGAAGAACAAATACACGAAATCTTAAGTGGCCCACTGGTGCCTCCGCGTACGGAATCCCTTCGAAAGCATAAATTTTTCGTCCATTGATAACCGTCATAATATAGCCTTCCAATACTCCACTATTAGTTTCTACGATGGGGTCTAGTAAATCATTTTCACTTTCAATTTGATTACTACCAGGCGCAGGCCTGGTTTTCGTAAGACCACTTCTGGAGAATCTAAACTTTTTAGATGTTTGACCGTCCGTTCCAATGGTTATCGGGGCGCCGTTCTTAGGGTCGCAAGGTACGAAGGTGCACATTAGATTGAAAAGGAAAAGAGATGTTACAATCATGGTTTTTCGGCTATTACGAACGAACACAGACGCACACGTATACACACTCACAAGCAGCAACTAGGCGATTCCTATTTAAAAAGTTTTGCAAAGGTTAGGACAAAAACGCAGAAAAATAACTTCGTTTGAAGAAAAAATCATTTTAGACTTTTCGAGAGGTTGTGCGAGATCAAGTGAATAGTTCAAGAAATAAAGTCCAATTGGATTGTTATATCTGTCCGTTGGTAACGTTTCGTGTAGTTGGTGTACAATGACAATTATTGTGAAGTTGTGAATTGCATGTATTATGAAGTTGGTGGCATCAATACTGACTGAACGCCGATTGTTGTTCTTGCAACATGTGATTAGTGATTGTGCTTTGTGCATAAATGCACTTGCCTTTTTTAAACAAAGCTCATCATATGCCATGACTCATGACATGACTCTGTTATTTGAAAATTCAGTCCTCATACGGAAATGATAAAATTGATCCGGATATACAAGCATCTTCAAAGTTAGGTGTTATATATGTTAATGAAACAATTTTAGTGTCATTATACATGTGAATTTTCAAATAAAATGTTATACTCGTTTTTCGTTGAAAGACCAACGCATCCTTTGTAACTTGTAAGGGTAATGAACGTATCAATATGGATGCAAAGTCATACGTTATATTCTAATGTTACAAATAGGATATAAATATTTAAAATGTGATGAGTAGAAGAGTCATCCTTTCTCGCAAACAATTCAGATTAAAAAATAAGTATACAGCAGCATGAGAACTTTAATCTCATTTGAAAACATGATCGTTTGCTTTAAATAAGAATGCTGTCACACTGACTTAAATGTTACCCTTGCATTTAATGACAATGTTGAGTGTGCTGCACGTATTTACAAACAAGGAAGGATTGTGAAGGAAGAGCTTACACAGTGATTCGATTAGGTTTGAGAACTTCGTTCGGTAGCTCTGAGCGGAAAATGGGAGTATAAAAAAAAGCTGTCAATGCTTTGAAAAAAGTTTCTTGCGTAATAAACGTATTTCATGATTCTTTTATCGTGGGAAAATTAAATACTTAAATGCTGGTCACTGGCGATGTATAAGTAGATAAAATGTGACAGATAATGCATGCAAGTGAACTTTCGCCTTCCGGTGCACCTCGGACATGCTAATGATTTCTGATTTCTTATGTGACTGTCATAATTATATAACCGGATACTGGGATTTAATGGAAAACACAATAAAGCTGCAATTCTTTGATCAACATAAATATGCAGAAAAAAACGCTAAAATTATTATTTTTCTTTGAGATATGTGTATTCTCACAAAGAAAAAAGTTATTACTTTAATATGCTTCTTCCTACAAAGTAAATTGATTACAAACTAAGTGTGCGCGTTTCTTGTAATGCAATTAAAATCAAATCAGATTTGTCGTTTATGAATTTAAATTTCATGCTGTCGAAATTTTCATCACAATTTTCATGTCCCGCCCGACCATCTAAAGTGCTTTCGTACAATCAGCAATCAATTGTAGATTCATTTGTTCATCTCACATATTAAACTAAAGGTGAATTACGTATACATTTATAAATGCTATAGTCTACATGTCTTCTTTGAATTTAGAGTAATGGGAAAATATTACGTATAAAACAGGTACATTTCGATTATAGAGAATATTTCACAAAGTTGTACCCTGGTAGAAAGCCAATAGTATTGTTTTCTGTCAACCAGCCTATCTAATATTGATCACCTCAAAATGGGCAATAGATGAGGAATTGGGTGGAGCTAACAGCTTGTGACTAGTTGTTAAAAACAACGCTCAACAAGTCTTTAAAATTCCTAAATAATTACCTACCTTGAAAAATTGTAAGTGTAATCAATGATATTACACGTATATTCTGTTGGCCAACTTTAGAATAGGTAGATATTCGGAAGTGTGTTCTGATCGCTCACTTTGTGAAATAAGAACTCGATGTAAGACACGCGATATGTATTGATCGTTGTATTCGATCAGTCTGCTTTTTACTTTTGATCCATAGATAATAAAAAGCCAACACGTAATATTAGCATTCTTGAATTCTTGAATTAAATAAACTAAATCAGCGACTGTTGAACTTCTAGATCTGGGATCACTAAAAAAACACGGTGAAAAATATATAAATACTTATGTTTAAAATAAGGTAAATAGTATGCATTTTAGAATTAAACGTAGTGTGAAATTGAACTTTCTAGATGAGGGTGGAAAATCTGGATATGCCAATTATGCACCAGCCTAACTCGATTGGTAATTTTACCCTTTTTTCGTAAATTGAAGCTTCACATAAACATTATTAGATCGAATTATAATAATTACAGGCCCTCAGGAAATATTGAAAGTAAAAGGTGACACTGGGCGTATAGAATCACACGGTTTCTCTACGCCAACCGTGAACATGAATTCTAGAGGAGCTCCATCACATATGAGGGCTTTAGCTCAAACAGAAAGGGTTATTATCAAACAACAAAAGGAATGGTTGGAAGGTGGGTAATAAATAAATGTATTATTTACATAAATTAGGAAAAATTATTAATGAAGTGCGCATCTGCCTAATCGCCGGGCACTACGAACACAGTTGTACTTGGATGTGAGACTCAAAATAAATATGAAGTCTTGGATGAGCAAAATGAGGTCATTCTCACAGCGGATGAAAGTTCTGCATTTTGTATGCGCTGCTGGTGCGGACCGTACCGACCAATTGTTGTGGATATCCGGGATGATAATGGACAACCAGTCATATTTCTTGATCGACCTTTGGCATGCCAGGAATTTTGCTTTCCTTGTTGTCTACAGGTAGGTCTGATTAAAGACGTGTGTTAATTAATTTATCAAACGCACAAATTTCTCTACCTACCAATTAACGATGTTACATTTTGCCCCGTCTGGTGACAACTTGTAGAAAATGACCATTTCATCCCCTCCTGACAAGGCTATCGGTTCCGTTCAACAGAAATGGGGTCTTAAGCCTGAGTTACACGTGAAGGATGAGACGAACAGTGTGATTTTTATCATAAAGGGTCCATTCTGTCAATTTTCTTGCAGATGTGGGGATGTTGATTTTCCGGTAATTTAAACATTTACTCTATTATGTAATAAAACTTCAACAGTCCATGAGGAGACTATATTTTGACAGATATATTCCTCTGACGGGGTCAGCGAGTGTGGAAAAATTTCGAAACGTTGGAGAGGAATCTTGCATGAAACTTTTACAAAAGCGGACGTATTTGGAGTAAAATTTCCTCCTGGGATTACTCCGTACATGAAGGTGTTACTAATTGGAGCTACCTTTCTTGTGGTAAGTTATTTCGTTAGTTTGGATACCGCATATTGCAAATAGCCAGTTGAAATAACGAACATTAATATTCTGAAAAATATGCAGGATTATATGTACTTCGAGCACAATAATAACCAGTGAACTGTCACATGAATCGCCAGATGATAGTTTTTCTGGATGAAGGTACGCACATCGGTACATCTCAAGGAAGAAAATTCAATATTGAATGCAATTTATTTTTGGAATGTGAGATACTAAATGCACGTACTTTATTTGTTTCTTTACTTGGGCGAAGGATTATCGAAGCGTAACAACAATAATGTGACCTGAGCTGCTTGTATATTACCTGAATAATTTGTAAATAAAAACGCATGTGGTTGTGTTTTATAACCTAAAATAAGATGTCGTGTCGGGTATTTTTAAACTTTCCCAAAATTCAGAAGTTCCCTTGTATAAGTCGTCTATCATTTTCACTTCCTCGTCAATTCGTAGATATCTTATACTGTCTTGGTTTTGGATAACATCCCATATTCTGTATTGCTGTTTGTCCTCAGTGGTGAATAAAGGTTCTCTGAAAAATTATTTAGTCAATAGCCAACTTGTAACAACGATGGCAATTTCCTGTGGTCAATTGAATTATTGAAGAATACCCATACCCATACTCCGCAAAGTTGCCATATAGGTTTACTAACAGCTTTGTAATAGCAAAATGAGGATCATATCGTTTAACTGGTGGATGATTCACAGTACTATTTAAAAAATACACCTAAAGAAATCGTAAACACGTTAAAGAACAGGCAATAGTTCATGTTTTACGTGGAAATTTTTTCTCTTACCAAGTCATCCCCATGCAATACTCCTGGAATAAATTTAAAAAATATGTTTTTAATTTTGTGACCTGAACCAACCACAAGAATTAATTATTTTTACAGAATTCTGTTCCCAGATTACCTATTTCAGAAGGGTTTAACCCACGTCGCCCACCTCTTCCTAATTCACTTGAGTAGTTGAAAACAGACGCATAAGTAGGAGCAACTTGGGAATGCATCTGAATGGCTTTTCGAATCGGAACTGAAAAATATCTATCAGTTACGATCTAACAGAATTTGATATGGGTGAGTTTTGACTTTTCTGATCTTTGATCATAAAATGCACCATACAATTCATTCATGTGAAAAGCAGTCGTTTTTCAAACCTGACTAAATTTCTCTCTGGATAGTTCATTTACTGAGTTTCCCGCACCGTAAAATTCAAGAACTCTCTTCCTAACTTCCATTTCGTTAACTCCTTTCCTTCTAAAACTTAAAAGACTGGCAATTTCGGAATTAAATGTGGCTCTTAAAAGTGGCAGTACTACATTGGCTCGAAACGCTAATATGATAATAAAAAATATAACCTTGCTATATGAAACTTAAATTGCAGTGGTATAGATAAAAACGACAAAGTCAATCCACGTATAAATGATTACAAGGAATCGGCAGGTCTAGTTCCTTTGATGTAAGAGTTGCTATCCACGGTATTTTAGCAACTGTTCCGGATGAATATGCTTCATCTGCAGTTTGAGTTAGGAAAGCTCCCTGCACTGGAGGTTCAATGGAAGGCAAGAAGAATCCTGTATGCTATATATATTTTGTGATATTAGTTTACAGACTCTGTTTTTCAAATTTCAAGATTGCAACACGTCTTAAGTATCTTTCTCTTACGAATGTTAATAGCTGATTAGCAACTAATACTTCAGCATCTAGACTTCTCATGCACTCAACCCTCGCTTGACTATCCTTAGCACTAGCACATCCAGACACATTTGCCAACTGTAAGCTAACGAGCCTTGATGTATTTAGCAAATTCATACCCCAAACATTGTATGCGGTACCACTCATTGAAATTGCATTTCGAAATCTGGTTTTGCTCTTGTAGTTTGAGATCATATGAAGATGAGCACTTGTTCCTCCGGCCGAAGCACCCTGTTTCAATATTTATCCAGCTACTACAGCCTATACACACATCTTTGAGTAAATTGTTATTAATGATTAAAAATTTACGGTTAAAGTGATACGGGTGCGATCGCCTCCAAAGTTTTCAATGTTTTGGTATATCCATTCTATGACAAGTGCTTGGTCCTTTAAACCCCAATTTCCAGATGCAACAGAATCACCAGTGCTAAAGAATCCTAATTAAATCGTAGATCTTGCTAGTTCTAATTAAATGCACAAGATTTAAAGAAAGAAAATGCTACTTTGCTGCATACCTAGACTTCCCAATCGATAGTTAAATGTGACCAGAATAACATCATGTTCTAGTAAATAAGCAGGACCAAAGTGTGATCCAGAGCCAAATAGCCAGAATCCACCGTGGATGAATACGATAACTGGATAAGATCTTGATGGGTTGAGCTATGACATTTAAAATGCACAAAGAAATGTCGTTTGTTACACTACCACTACACTTTTCTGCGTCATGTTTTTTGTAATTGTAAGACTGAATGGGACACCTTACTTACCGATGGTGTATACACATTAAGACGTAAGCAATCTTCAGATCCACGAAGACGTCCGAAATCGAGTTGTATGCAAGGTGGTCCAGGGTCATTAGCTGCTAACGTTCTACTCCATGGGGTTTTAGGAATAGGTTCCTGCAATTTTGCAAACCGGTAATGTTGCGCTTATGTTGATAACAATATTTTTTTATAAATCCCAGTTTACCTGACAAGAGTTGAAATTTAGGTTTCATTTAGCAAACATCTTAACTTACCCGAAATCGCCTCTCCCCAGTAGGTGGTTCTGCATAAGGGATTCCCTCAAAGGCAATTATTTTTTTCCCCCGGATTACTTTCATGTAATACCCACTAACTCGCCCAAACTGCGTGGTTGTTTCAGGTATTTTGTTCCTATCATCTAGTTCTAAATCCCGTCGACCAAAGCTACTGCGGACATCTAAGGTTCCCAATTCATTGGGAGTACTGCTTACTTCTATAGGATTCTGATAACGATTATCACAAGAAATTAGATGGCAAACTAAACTAAACAGATTAGTTAAAGCGAAGGATGGGGATGTGAAATTCATGTTGACTCGTAGGTATTTTCACGGTATAAAGGTATGTATGAAGTGTGTATGTTGCTTTGATCTTGTCCAGAAAATGACTGGCATTGAAAAATGACTTCGTAGAGCTAGTGTACAAGCATCTTTGTCAATGTTGTGAACCTCCATTTCATATTTTCATTGCATATTATTTAGCTCCTTAATGTTATCCAGCGGTATGTACGCGTGCAAGTAAGTACATGATATTTAATGTCTACAAGCTGCAACTTTTTATGAGAAAACTGGAATTTTCATCCCTTCAATTGATGATTTACTTGTTGTTACAGGACCCCATTGATTGCAGAAAATTATCATGCTCTACTTATGAACGATTTATTTGACCGATATTATTTCATTTCATCACAAGAACGAGCAGCATAATCTAGCACTGTGGAAAAAAGACGGAATACTTCCTATTACCATGAACTCCGGCTAGAAAATTGACATCGCCCAATGCCAACCATCATAAGCGTAGGTCACGTTTGGTCAGTTTAGATATTTGAAGGTTGTGCATTGTGGTTGCTACTTATTGTCAGATGGCCATCATCAGCCTCTTCCATAAACATTCATTTTCATTGTTTACTTGAGATCTGCAGTAATCTGCACTATAATAATCGTGGCGAAACCGGAACAAAAAAGTAATACGCTGACATGATGTGCATGTGAGGTTAAGTTTCGTCGTCCCATAGCATACATTTTGTTCCCAAGTTCCAACTTACAATAATTAGTTATAGGTCATATAATTCCCTGTATGTATTGTAAACATAATAACATATAGTTAGCGCAGTTATCATTGAAAATACGCTGTGCACTTGTGCAAAAAACCAGTATATAAGTTGGATTAAATGCACTCAATAAATTGTAGGTCTACATTCATTTATGATGTATGTGTAAGTATAAATGCATATGAGAAGTATTTGTCCAGGACGATTACATCTAACCTCTCCGTTTTGTCCCTAACAAATAACGAATTTGGGTTACATATTCATTCATGACTTCATCGTAAGCAACCTTTATATTGGGTACATGTTATTCAGTATTTATTACCATAAACCGCACAATCATGTACGTCAGTCGTCCATTAACTGGCAATTAGTCTATGCGTTAGATATTGACAAAAAAATAGACCCTCAAATGGTGTGAGGAAGCTTCACAGTATTTGTTGGTATAGTTTAAGCTAATCAATCAGCATAATACATAAGAGTGCCAGTAAATTCGAGGTAGTAATTTTTTTAAAGAAAATTTAACAAAATCTTTTGTTCTCGTTTAAGACTTATGTGAAGAATGAAGACTCGAGCATTCATCGAGTATATTTCGTCCTTACGACAACCTTTAGCGAGCCGTAACTAGTGCCGTTTTCATTGTGGTCAAATGGACGATCGCACGATCGAGAATCTTGATTTTCATCTTCAAGCTTTTACATTCAAGCCAAAAGGAATTTCAAGATCTTAATTGTCAGATAATGTTTGGATGACCGAGTGGAGACGGCTGGACGTTTGGTGATTTTCTAACAACTCTTCGTTCACCCTGCGGTGCTTAATTTACTGTTGACTCTAGTTTGCCAATTTTTACCGCAAAACAAGGCCAACATGTTTTAGGCTCTAGAGTTTATAGTTGCATTAACAATATAAAGATATCTTGTGTACTTATACTACTTATACTTTATGCACTCAAATCACTAACATGATTTTATATTATTATTCACTTTTTATGTATGACACTCTAGTCGATGTAATCAAAGACTGTAGAATTCTTTTTCATTTTTAAGTAAATCCGTGTAAACTGGAATGCGAAATTTGCAAACCAGTCCTGGTTTATTCCCTAAATCATACCCTGCCCACAAAAATTACAGACCCAGCACATTTTCTCATGAAACTATTTTGTGAAAATCATTGGAAATTGTAGACAACAGGCTAGACTGGATTATCATATATCATCATATATGCATCAAAAGCGTTATTTTTTGAACCAACTATTTATTGTTTCCGTGTTTTTCACAAAAAAGAGATGATAATATTTGGTCGCTCAATCTCAATGTTAGCGTACATAACTTAATACAATTTCAACTAAAAAACTATCATGTACATATATTAGCATTCCTCCACCTTCTTCAATTCTGTCATATCTGTACATGTTAAAATTAGGAATCATGAACATATTTTTTCTGTCAACTTATGTTGTATGTACGAAGTATTAAAGTTTATCAGATGATAAGTTTTGTCTTCGTTATTGTGAGTCGAAACCGGACATGCTCCCGGTACATGACAATTCTCCACATATGAGAAAACTAAACCACTACTTGTTTGTCATTTTCTTCTGCACCTTTAGTGCATAATAATAATCTCGATCCCCATTTTATTGTAGCCCTTGTAAGTATAAACGTAGAGATACTATCGTATCTTGAAATGATTTCCATATTTATTTAAATTTGTCCACTCTTAACTAAACTTATAAACTAATTAAAATGAATGGCAATAAATTATAATACTTCTTATTTAACTATTTCAGTCTATCAAAGGAAATTTAAATATAATCTTTATGGCACATCACAATAAAATCATCTTGAATTTACTTGATTCCCAGCCGTCCCCAAATATTTAGTTCTTCTGTTCCATACATTGGATCTGGGATCATTTTTATACCATTGCTGGATATTTCAAGGAAATTGAATAAATCAGTATTACCAACTGTATTCCAAGTTTCTATCAAAGAACCATTTGGTGCGTTGCTGTATGGCACACTGAAAGTAACAAAAATCATTATTATTTCAAATAAAAGTAAGTTTATGGTAATTTAAAATCACGTTAAAACTGAATAGGTAAATGCATCGTCTATTTACTTGTGAGTAACAAAGTTAGCAATTAGAGAAACAAACATTTTCGAAACTCCAAATGCCTTATCTCTTTGTGTAAAAGCCGGGGAAAAAGCTGTATTGTTGAATAGTATTGTCATGTCCTCCTATCATTTCAAAGTATTAAATAATTAATTATTTAAGATTATTATCAATTTTTCAATAATAATATTATTGCATATTCCAAATCTGAGGTCCAAACGACCAGTGATAAAATATTTGCATGCTGATTTAACTTACACCATGAGATGAACCTAAAAAAAATAAGTTAAAACATTGTGTTAGCTGGCGTGAATGTAAGTTTACAAATTTGGAATGAACAAGAGGATAAAAAATACTTTTAGTTACCCCAATCTTTGTAATCCGTAGAGAGAAATCCAGCAACTCCAACATGGCTTGTAAATTTGAAAATATATGAATAAGTGGGAGCTACAGGAGCATGTAGTTTAAGTGCTCGCCGGTTGCCAATTGTAAAATACCGATCTTAAAAAATATTAAAAAATGAACTAAGAAGTGAAGAAAACTCCACAAGTCCCAACTATAGAATTATTTACTTGTCATACCGGTTCCCATTTGTGCGTATTTCTTAACATTGCTGTCAATAATGGATGTTCTGTATTGTTCAGGAACGTCACGCAAGTAAACATCACGGATTTCTATTGCAGCGCGTTCAGGATTAGTGATGGTGTTTCTTAAATCGAGAAAGAGTGGAGCTCGCATAGCCCAGTTTCTAATAATGTGACCCATGACCAAAGCATTCTTCATGACCATCAAGATGTACTCTCCTTCTTCTGCAGTGTTTGTGCACAAAAATGGGATTTTTGCAACGTGTCCATTCTCATAAGCACTCTCTGCTGATTCCGTCAGAAATGCATTTGTTGTATTCGGCTCAATCACAGGAGCAAAGAGTACTGCAGGAAATCCAAAGAATTCCTAGGAAAAATAATTTATCAATGGCACATCAATCATCAATGTCAGAAAAAGAGATATTGTGCTGTATTGGTGACTAAAAAAATGGAGGACGTTGCATGATCTCTTACAACTAAATTGTTTTGATTCGCAACAAGAAAATTTGGATCTATGCGTCGAAGGCAATCCAGTAAAACTTTACTTCCGTCATGAATTGAGCATCCCAATCGTTTTGCAAAGCTGTGGGTCAATCGCCTGGCATCCTCAGGCGTTTGTACAGCCCAGTGATGAGCTGCTGTTCCACTGAAGGATATTGCATTCCTGAAAAGTCCAGTTGACAAACTTGTCATTGATAGCATATGCAAGTGCACGCAGGCTGCACCTGTGCAATTTAAAATAAAAAAAGACATATTATTGAGCCTTGAACATACATGCAACTACGTTTGATGGTTAGTGCGTTACCCCTAGTAAGTCATGAGATGAATTTCGTTAATGATGAAAATATTTTTAATGGGGGAATCAATTTGGTAGAGAATAACAAAGAGTGCTAACCTGCGGATTGACCAGAAAGAGTAATTTTTGACGGGTCCCCTCCAAAATTGGCAATATTATCGTGAACCCATTTGATAGCAAGTGCTTGGTCCTTCAGTCCCCAATTTCCTGTCATTTCAATGTTTATGTAAATCTATGCTGTGAGTGGTATATTTTGCAAACGAGTTGAGAGTGTGATGTCTGCATACCTGATGCTTCTTCATCTCCTGAGCTGAGAAAGCCTAGTACACCAACTCTGTAATTTATGGTGACTAATATAACATCTTCTTGCAGCAAATATGAAGGTCCGAAATCTGCCGCTCTTCCGTAAATGAAGCTTCCTAGAAAAGAGAATATTTTAAGAATTTGTAGTGCAATGCACGTAGATTTTTGAACAACATAAAATTCTGTGAATATGACTTAACGCACAAATTAAAGGTATTGAGTCATTTGAATAAATTTACCTCCATGGATGAATATCATCACGGGCAGTTTTGGATCATCATCCTTCGATAAAATCTGCTTATATAACAAGGATTGTCAAATATTGCTAGATCAACAAGCGCAATCTATAAACTCAAAATGAATAATCTAAGAAACTAACCCGTGGGGTGTACACATTTAGTTGAAGACAGTCTTCTTGTCCGATAACACGCATGAATCGAGGCAAGTTAAACTGAAGACACTCCGCACTTTGTTTCATAGCCTGTCGAATACCATTCCACGACCGTTTCGGGACAGGATCCTAAAATTACCAAAATCTTAAAATTCTCAATATATCTTGTACTATATCGTTAACGTGAGAAACTGTACCTGAAATCGTAAATTCCCAATTGGTGCCTCTGCAAAAGGAATTCCTTCGAATGCATAAATTTTTCGTCCTAAAGCACCCATCATATAACCCTCGACCATACCCTGAGTTGTATTTACAATTGGAGGAACGACATTATAACTTCTCCCCGAACGGTCCGTAAGGATGTTTGGTAAATTGTCTAATGAGGCGACTGGCGCAGGTCGTAAGTATTGACAGTTATAAAATGAACATAGCAAGTTAGCTAAATATACGCTGGTAAACAACATTGTCGCTCATTCCACGTTGTCAGTCTCAGGGTTAAAAAAAAGTACAAATCTTTCCTGTCAGTTCCGAACCACAAGCTTAAATGAAATTCAATCCCAACGGTTTCATATGACACAAAACGCTGTTTCTAAAATGGAAATTAATAAATTCGATATGTCAGTCGCAGTCTAATTTACATGCTCGTCACTTTTCACAGAGAAGTAGATTGGCAAATTACCAAGCGCGTCTTGAGGAGAGACTTGGTGCAAGTTTGCCTAACAAATTAATAATGCATGCAAGCTGATCAAGTGATAGCAAGTTTAAGGTCAAGTTTTACCTCACAGAAAAGGAAGTAGAATTCTGTTGCATGTAGTAGTGTAAGAATCTTCAAAATATAAGGATTTTGCCGTCATAATTAACAGAACATATTTTGCGTGTTCTGAACAATGGTCAACATTAAACATAAAGCGTGGCGGATGTCGAAGCAAAAGAAGGCATATAGGATAATATGCATCCAATGCAACGAAGCATAATGTTTGCTTTCGTAATTGATATGATCTTCTCACATTTACGTTATAACTCTTTTAACATTCATGCAATAATTCCAATAACTTTTTGCGTGTGCGACGTGATTTGGAGTGGAGATGTTTGTTAGATTAGTTGGTACCTTTCGCAAGTGGATCCGGTGATGTGTGAGTATTATTGAATTGCTTACAATACAGTTACATTTATTAGCTGAAAAACTCATAGTCAAATTCTTCGTAGTCAAACTTGTTGACCTCCAGGGTTCATTACCTATACTAGTCGAAGTCTCAATATTTTTTTTAAAAAAAGTTATTCCATATCCATTGAATTGCTTTGCTTGCAGACTGTTATGTACGTCCATTAAAAGAATTTATGTGCATTTTATATTTGGTAGGTAGAAAAACGAATAACGTGCTTACATATACATAGGTAGGTACATACTTTACAATACATTATTCAACTTGTAGGCTAACACTTTTAACCTTAAACTTGACTTTTTTGTTGCTATAAAAGCTTTTGTCCTTGATACTAAGTGAAAACTACTTTTATGGCCCGAGAAGCTAGTCCAGAATCAGAAGAAAAGGACTTTCCGATAACTCGAAAAATGCTTGGAGAATAGTTGATCAACGTATGTGCCCCTAATGAATGCTAGAATAAAGGACTCTATTCCAAAATGCATGTTTTTGGGCCCCTAAAAAAGTTTTTCTAATTTTTGCCTAAAATGAAAGAGGAGGTCAAGTTACTTAGAAATTTAC
>JAHZNA010001586.1:0-17443 GCA_027743935.1 Sinodicranocentrus sp. ZH6
AATTGATTGAAAATGTTAAACCATATTTAAATGAGAGCTCAATAAAAATGCTTTAAAGCAAACCAAAATACCTACGTATATGCGAATCTAACCACGCTTCCATTTATGAGAAAAAAGAAGATACTATCGAATGCAAGTAACTTTATCTTGTACATACTTGTAACTCATACTACTTGAATTTCTTAACTAAAGTACTTTTTTCAAGGAACTCATAAAATCCATTCAAGTATCATTTCCGGACTCTCTGTACGCTTTCCTTATTTACATTCTCCAAGTAAAATTCTTAAGAATACCGTTTCTCTCGTACGCGTATTTATTTTGCAAGAATGAATAGGATTTCCAATATGACTAAATTTCACCAAAGACACAATCACTCAGCAAACGTATCAGACTACTCGGAAAATCTAGAGGAATAAAAGGAAAGGAAAGAATTCATTCTTGTAGCATCACTATTATTGAGAAAGCCCCTCCAGCCGCTGACAAGCTCAGCAGCTCTTTTCCCTTTCTTTCACTCTTCTCTACAATTTCCTTTTTTATTCGTACAGCTTCCACATACCAGCAAACCCTTATATTATCCCACTCGAAAGAGCTGATATTATTGTCATACATACGGGATTAGCGGAGAAAGGGTAAAAAATGAGTATATATCCGGTGCTCCCATTTAAATCAAAACGGTCCTTGTATAAACCCAATCCTTTCAAAGATGAAAATATGAGGTTAGGGCGATGAAAAGAATTCCAGGGATTCATTGAGTCACTGCGTTCTCAAAGGAAAAAATATATTGCCTCTGTTGTCTCCTTACTTTTATAACCATAAGTACATATATATGCTTATCAACCCGCCCCTCTTCACATTCTAACCTACGTGCCACCACCACCACAACTTCAAATTGCAATAGCATAATTTTTCTTCTATGGGTTCTGCTATCGCCAAAATATCCCATTTACAGTTTTCTTCCATTTCCTCGGAGTTAATTCTATTTTTCTTTGCTTTACTGCAACATTAAATCCTCCTTAAAAATTCCCACTACACTCGCTCCCTTTATTATTTTGTTAAACTCGTTGATTTCTCTTCAAGTGCATAATATTGTTCAGAGTCAAGTAAACCCTCATATAAATATTACCATGTACTTTACCAAAATGTAAAATATATGTGGAATGTGTGTGTGGTCTATCTACCGATGCAATATCCCATTAACGGAAGAAAAGACGATGAGCAAGCAACTTAGAAAAAGCATAACGTAACCGAGTGGAATCTATATCCTGTCTTTTCTCTTTTTATTATAGTAATAACACTACCATTGCCACACAACTATCATCGTCATCAGCAAACCATTTTCCGTCTATAAATAGAAAAAAATCCACCATTTCAAAGTGAGTTACAACGGAAAGGGAAAATGTGCCTTATAATTTTCCCCGCCTGTGGAGATATACCTAAAGGAGGGTTTGTAGTGTGTATCAGTTTGTGAAGGGGGATTCTGGATGCTTACAACCCAAAAGAATTCTTCGCTGTTTTCAAATCCTTGGATTTTCCTAAATACATTTATGCACACCTAACCTTCTTCACTCTCTGACATTCCCTTTTTCTTCTCCATTTTCATCATCATTAGTAGGATACCCTTATGTAAGAAAAATACAGTTTGTGTATACAATTGTATAAAACGACCTTCAACACTGATTCCTAGAAAAATTCCAGTAATCGGTTCAATTCCCGAGGATTCCAGCTAGTCCTTTAAAAAAAACTCTCTTTGCTTTGCCATGCATCCTTATTTATCCTTTGACGATTCTGATTTGTTCCCCAGGAACTTAAGTAAATAGGACAATGAAAGAATATTCGAGAAAGCAGGTGCACTATGGAAGACTAGAAGGGTATGTAGGAATGGGCTTAGAGAAAGCATTACTGTGTAGTGTACAGGTTAATACAGACTTGCGAAGTAATTCCTTCTGTCGAAAGGAAAAAGGGTTCATCTTTATCCTTTTCCTTCGCTGCAGTATTTTTTCTTTCGGATAGTATATAGCTGGTGCTTCTTGATGTTTGCTAGATTGTATATATGTATCATACAATTTCTTGTCTATATTACCTTGTATTTTTAAATGTAGCTTGCTTGAAATCCGTTAAAAGCATTTGAAAGAAAGGTATGGAATAGTGGTATTCTCATAATATCCTTCATGTGTACTTATATTAATAGGAGAAAGGTTCCACTGAAAATAGTAATATATAGGTATTTGGTTCTTTTCACAAACATATTTTTTCTGCTTGTTTATTTTAATGGCGTGATGTTTGTGCTGAGAAATTTTCGAGAGAAGAAACGCATATACACAAGAACGTACACTGTGTTTTCTTTTTAAATCCTTACAGGCCAATGGTCTTGTTTTAGGCGGATTTTCTTCTTCTTCTTTTCCTTTGCAAGAGGGAGTAACGAGGGCTTTTTAGCAAATGTAAATGTGACTCCAAGGTGGGAAGTGTTTGAAGATAGGAACATTTTGTGAATGTGGTACAAGACGTGAAAAGCTTGTTTCGAATACATTACATTACTCACACATGTCTTACAGCTTTTGAAAGATTAAAACTCAATATTTTCCTGTGGGTCAGGTAGACAGAGAAAATGGGAAGGAGGTAGAGGATTACGGAGTCAGGCCATCAGGCACGTACAACCTCAACCACTGGAGTAGCTCGTGACGTGTGACGTCAAACATGCATATTTGCATGTACGGCTATTCGAGGAAGTTGTAGAGCGTTGGTTCTTCAAGGATTACTTTAAGGCTGGAAGGTGCTACTGCTACGAGTAATTTCAGACTAAATATTATGATCATTTTAGCTGATGGGATTTCTATGGAATTCCATATGTATTCGAAAGTAAAGTGAACTTTGCAAGCCAAACAAGGTACATGGCTCCATTGACACATGCATCGACTGTGAATCACGTTTTCCAAAGGATTGCACGTTTTTCTCTGCTTTATGTTATTGAATGGATTTCTTTGAGGAAAACATACAAGCTTTGAGGATTGGCAGGACACAGACCTTGCCAAAGGAACATCTTCTTTTCTGGCAAGAAGGAACAAATAATGAATCAAAAAATTTTCGAGACGAAATTCGCTGAAAATGAGACAAGGAAAAAAGTGTATGCATATGTACATGCATTTTTACTCCTTCAGTGATTCAAAGATGCATGAAGGTTTTTGGATCGATATGAATGAAAATTGTGATCCCACGTTTAGAAACATGTTTTATAACTTATACGTGCCAGCAGCATTCCTAGTGCACTATGTTGCGGTGTAGTTCTCGATGAAAAAAAAGTTTCCAAAGATTTATTTATGAGAAGAGGAGAAAAGAGAAATGGTCCAAGTTCTTTGAAAATGTGTGTGACTGAAATCACTGACTCATTCACTTTGTCATGTCATCATGACAGAATGCTAATGGTACATGCGATGCAAGTTGGCTGCAACGGAATTTTGTTTATCTTCTCATCTTCTAGGCTGACTCAAGTATTATGCTTTATAATCAAAGTAAACTTGCTTTGGAAGTCGTCGAAAAAAAGGAAAGCTGTGAATCCCCTTGCCTAATAAGAGGTTTACTTTGAAATTGAATGAATAACTTATGAGAATGTATAACTCATGTACTCAAATACTGCTGCTAATACTGTGCGAACAAAGTCAATATGACTCAAAGAAAAAATTCCTCGCTTTGAATGATCCTTATGTAAAATGATGAGTTGAGCTCAGGAATTCGAAACATTTACACATTCTCCATTTTCATTAGTCAGAAGGGGTCTATTTCGCGGAAAAGGGATTTGTGCAAAAATTATGCTTGTACGTGATGATGATACAGAGTAAGCTAGTTTTTTACGCTGATACCTTACCTCATATACTAATTGAAAGGAAACAAGGCGTAATTTATTCACTTCCAATCTTCAGTTCAAAGATTGATGAGGTATGAAAGAAATGAGAAAGAAAGTGGAACAAAGAGCTATGGAATTTATTTAGCAAAAGGTAACTCTATCCTCCAACATAACGTCTTTATTCAACAGAATAGACAACCTTAAGAATCACAAAGAGTTTCCTGTATTTCCTGCAAAACGAGAGGATTTCGAAGAAGGTGAAAGAGCCCCTTAGTGGGAGACCACACACCAGAGGCGTATTCAACTTTCGTGCAAAGGGAGGATTTCATACCACAAAGAAAAGCTCTAACTGATGATCATCAAATGCGTATGTTTGTGATAGGAGCAGGGAACGTTTCCCGTATTTTCCTTCCTGTACCATTCCATTTCCTCCTAACCAGGAAAAAAAAGTCTAGCGGAAAAAAGGTACTCGATGAAAGTTGGATCATTTTCTCCTTTTCTGTTAGCCATACGCTTTTTAGATACATTCCAATTCCTTCACTTCTCATCACCATCCCCATCATCGTAGATCCAATCCTTTTCTATTCAAGACTATCCATGTTCTGTACCTTTATATAACATATGTGAGATATTTTCTATTCACTCGAGAGAAAACTAGAGATCTTGCCGAGAAAGAGACTACTACACACTTCACTATTTTCTCCTATTCTCATATCTCGGGTAATATTTCATTGAATGAGAATGCTCCCATTCTCCATCTTTCCGTCGTGTGCGGCTTGCATCACGAGTCTAACATCACATTGCATGGCAATTCTTTCCCATGACGCGTCGATCTTTTCTCCGTTTCGGTTCATTTCTTTTATACCAAATATCTCTCTTTTTCCTCCACAATGCTTCCTTACTTTTATTCGAACATGGTACAGCTATGTGATGCACACTTGCTTGAGCACACCACACCAAGCGTATCAACAACATCTCATAATATCCGTCTAGTCTACATATGAGGTTTTCATTATTATACTCCTTTATCACTTCGCATGCTTTGCACAATCCTCGCTATACAATTTCCTCGTGAAATACCTTCGCAGTTGAGATTTCCTCTCGATGGAAAAAAATGAATGGCGATTAAAGGAATGAGAGCATTTTTCTCAAAAAGTAAAGCACCACCAATCACAAATCCTCTTTTCTCTTATTCCACGAAATGGGTCAGTGTTAATTAAGAGAAATCTGGAACAAAGATAGAAAGTCTATATTTCAGACAGCCTCTTTTCAGCAAAAGAATTGTTGCAAAAAAATCAGTGTCACTATATTATATGCTAGCATGATTCCCTCGACGTGAACCTTATTGAATGAAAGAAAGTTTGTAAAAGTGACAAATCATGCTTACCCTGTCACTAATGAAAAGTAAAAGCTGATCCTATGGCCATTGAATGTTCATATTTCTTCCATTTCCCTTCATTGAGTTAGAAAAATCGTACTTGTCATATCATTTAGTAAATGGTGAATCTTCCTTTTCGCTTTTCCACACAATTTTTTTTCATCCTTTCTTTTTTCATGTTCCATTTCTCTAACTCTTCAAGCAAATGCACATGACAATATGTGTGCCTCTAGGTGCAAAAGCACAAAAGGGGAATTCCCATAAAAATATGAATTATGTTTGGTGAAAAATCCAATTCTATTTTCCCAAGTCACCCTAATAGATTTTACAGGAGGATTGGTTTGGTGGAGCAGCAATAACCAGGAAGGAATGTCAGCAAGCCTTGTTGGGAAATGTGAACTCGCTAAAAAGTTGTAAGTTTGACGGAGAAAGAACATTGTAATAAGCTTCCTCTCATGTCTCACTATGGAACACCTTCAAAGTACATATCAAACCGGGAGGGTATACTTTATGACTAAATTCATACCATGAATTTCCTCTCATCCTTATTTCCACAGAATGAAAGAGAAAAAAGGGAAAGGAAAAAGACACACATGTTTTATTTTCTCTCTTTCACCTAGACGCAATAACTAAGCCTTTTCTATGGGAAAATGGCAAATATTTTTTTGTATTTTTCTTCCTTCCCAATAATACGACTGCAGAAAAAGAGGCGACATCCTCGAAATGAAACTAGCTTCGTGTCTGCTTCCCTCCTAACTCGAAACTATTCTTTTCGAACGATGAAAGTACGTCACGGGATTGAATGGTAAACCTGAAACTTGCTGAATGTACTTTCGTGTGAAAAGTATCATCCTTCCGGGAGACAGATATATATGTACAATATGGACATGCTTTTTTACGCATTCAGTAATATTATGATGTATGATGTATGTCTCTCATGAAAATTCTCTTTTGCATGCACCCAGTCATTCAAAATGGCAAATATTTTTTTGTATTTTTCTTCCTTCCCAATAATACGACTGCAGAAAAAGACGCGACATCCTCGAAATGAATCTAACTTCGTGTCTGCTTCCCTCCCAACTCGAAACTTTTCTTTTCGAACGATGAAAGTACGTCACGGGATTGAATGGTAAACCTGAAACCTGCTGAATGTACTTTCGTGTGAAAAATATCATTCTTCCGGGAGACAGATATATATGTACAATGTGGATATGCTTTTTTACGCATTCAGTAATATTATGATGTATGATGTATGTCTCTCATGAAAATTCTCTTTTGCATGCACCCAGTCATTCATTCATGCCAAGCATGCATATCTGATGGTATTCTCGTTTTTTCCAAGTGCTTTACAATACATATTACGTTAGGAAACATACGACACAAAAATATTCCCATTATTATTATTTTTGACTTTCTCCCTTCATAAATAATGGATTTTTTCCCTTTGAAAGGAGTGTGCATTTTCCTGGATTTAAGTAAAAAAGCTAGCTTTCCACTCGTTTCTACTACGTAATGTATTGCAATAGCATTTAGCTGTTATTAAGAAATAAGAAATAGAGCAAACTATAGTTTATAAAGAAAACACACAGAAGGAGAAAAAGCTCGCAATGCTAAGAATATAAAGAAACCTGCTTCTACCTACACCCGGAAGCTATGCTATACTCTTAACATAGAAATGTCAAAGAGAATAACCACAGCTCACGGGAAAGAGCAGCAGCAGGTTGCTGTCAAGCGACATATTACGTATTTCTGTTGTATGAGAAAGGATATGGATTGGTAATCATCCGGAGGCAGATGTATCGAATAGGATGCTTTTGCTTCAGATATCTCAAAGAGATCTTCTGGAATCCAGGGAATGGGAGCTCATCAGACACATTCTCCGCTTCATCTTCCTCCACATCCAATTCCATTTTGTGGATTTTGATGTGTGACAAAAAAGCTGATCCTTGGGCTCACTTATTTGCTTCTATTATCTTTCTTGATTATTTTTCCCTCTTTCTGTCAAGCGCGCGCACGCACACAACAGGGAAAATAATAAGTGAGAGCTCAAAAGCCCAGGCTTATTTCTTTTGCAATGCTGGATATGTGACTCTCACTCCCCACGGTTTTCCTCGACGAGAATCTATTGCTTTGGGGGTGGAACGGAGGAAAGTTGGAAATCTGGGGGGAAGCTAAGAAAAGCATATATACTGCTTTCCCCACAGTCTCACCTACATTTCTTTGATATCCCCGTTCAATTGACAAATGAGAAAAATTCCAAGATGATAAAAACTGTATCACTTTCCCCCTCTTTGACAATATACGATAGATGTTCTACTGACGCGCTTTTACTTTTTACAAATCCTTCCTTTTCAATTTCCCACAGTTAAAACAGACGAAAGGGTCGTTAAAATTGTACTCGTCAACCATACAACGTTTCACTTTATTGGAAGTTAACAGAGAAAATTTTCTGATGAAATCTCATTTTTATCACTCATAAAAAACTTCGACATAAGAGATCTCGTTAATTTTCATGATTATCCACTTTATCGTCCCCATTGGAATAAATAAAGAGGTTTCGTGTTGTCATTCCACTCTCCACAGTTATTATCACAATTTATCTGTAGATCTCATATAAGTAGCTTCAGATACGTGCCGAAGCACCACAGCACGAAAACCAAAACCTTGTTCACATTGGCAGTTTACTCAACTTTTCTGGCTCATTCCTGGTAAAGTTAATTAGCAAAATGGATCGCTTCTCTAATAAATGAAGTAGTAAATGTGATTTCCACTCGGGATGACGATGTGTCGGTTAGTGATTTTATTAGCAAAGTGTGTCTAACATAATAAAAGTCAGGAAAAGAGCGGAGATATAGGGACTCTACTCTCTAAACCGATAGAAGAGAGGTGGGCAAACTGTTGTAAATGAGATATATTTTTTTCAATAGGACAAGGGTTGAAAATTTGCTTTTCCTACACTGTTTTACTTTCCCTGCATGGGGTACTCAGCATCTCACTGGTAAACTGACTGAGCGAGTTGGGAGCTGAATGAAAACTGAATAAAAGCAATGTTGCACAAAACACTGTGGCTTTCTTGTGTTATCGTATCACTCGTATCACTTCGGATGGCTTCACTTCACTTCATCCCTTTTTCCTTTGTTCTTTGTATGAAACGCGAGACACAGAGAGGTAAACTCCTTTCTCGCTTCTTTTCTTGTTCTCCTCCGAGAGTGTAAAAACTTGTTTCCCAGATATTTGCAACGGAACCACTGGCAGAGAAAAGGCAAGGCTTATGGTAAAGAGTTGGTGGGAGAGAGTTGGCGATAATGTAGAAATGATATATAGGTTGTAATGGGACGATACATATCCATTCCTCTTCACTTAGCACATTTTGTGGAAATTCTTTTATTTTCCTAAGGAATACCGACTTGGCGAGATAAAGTCAGAGAAGAAAGAGACAATAAAGTTTCCCTTTTACACCATTTCCATTTTTATACATATCCCGTCATTTTGTTCCATAGTCGAGCGTTTATGATGGTTTCGAACGGATTGTGAAAATCGCTGAATCTTCGAAGGGGAACAGATCTAACAAAAGAAATTTAAAGAAACAAGAATGTATTAACGAGGCGACGGTAAAAAAATTTATGTAGGGAAAAGTCCGTGCAGTGCAGTATAATGTGATGTATTATTCCCCCACTGGATGCATTTGCTCCTTTCAGAACAAAAGATTTTATTCATATGCACATGTGAGGAAAGTAGTCAAGTTAGTCAAGATTGAAAATACAAGATGGGAAATATAGAGTTGATAAAAATGTGAGGAAGTAAGTGGAGAGGGAAAAATGGAAGGGAAAAGTTTACCTTTTTTATTTGTTTTGTGTGATCCCCACTCAATGTGTTAGAAAGTAAAGTACAAATGTTCCGGTTTGCCTTTTGGAAAATATTCTCTTTCACTTACAAAGATTGACTGTGTTAGAATTATGCGTTCTGTCGTTATCTCTACCCAAGACGGAGGCAGAGGACGAGCAAGAAGTGATAAAATGGATCTCACTTCATTAGATTAAGTCTTGTAGGAATCTACTCCAATTGACGTTGCTCACTGTCCATGTAGCTTACGAATGTTTGCTTCCTTGTAATATTCCTTGTGTAAAGCCATAGACATGCATTATTCTCTTTGCAAAGAATGTGGAGTGGAGTGACTCCAAGAATTTGAGGAGGTAATACAAACTACACCACTGTATGTCTTTTTCCTTCTCCTGAAAATGGAATCGAACGGGACACTAATCTCGTGAGCTGTTTCAAGTTTTCCAGAGCACCAAGTGAAATCACTCCTTTGGAACGTCCTCTTTTGTGTTTATCAGCTTGCGAAACAAACTGTGCAGTCGCTTTAGGAATATACTTTAAGCTTTCCAATGCAAGGTACACAGTCAACAGTCACAATGTATAAGGGTCTCTCTCACGTCATATAGTTGAACCCGTTTTAAAAATTTATTCAACACGAATTGTCTCGTCTACTAAGGGTAAATAAGTTGTGACTTTGTTTCTAAGGTCGAATGTCAACTTCAAGCACTCTCCCACGGTTTGCTGCTTGTTTCAAGATGTGAAGACTTGAGATTGAAAATGTTTCGAAATGGGAAAATGGAAGCGCTCAGCGTCGTTTTCCTCGTAAACGTTCAGGGACAAGAGAAGTTTTCACTTTTCACATTTAAACAATATTTTCAAGTGTTGCGCAAACAGGACTAGATAAAGTGTTCATTTTCCCAGGATGTATACCTACCACAAACATGGTAGGCTACACACTTGTTAAAGTAGTTAATTGAAAAACATCACTTTATACTCAGTTTCTCCGAATTCCTCCCGTGACTCTGAGATAAACCTGATGAAAGTCTAACTTACCTAAAGGTGAGATAGTCAGCGGGGCAACAAGAGGAAAAGTGGAAAGGTTAGATGAGTTGCGTAATACGAGGTTCTCAGCAGAATGTGGGAAGCAAAGACCCCAATGTCACCGTCAATATTTTCCTTTATGATAATAAACCTTCGAGCTTGAGCTTCCACCCAACAGTTGGAAAGCCTAGTATTTAATTATGAAAAAATTAGCAGCTTGTAGGTACACCTTCTCTATTTTATAGAAGGATTGAATGGTGCAAAGCGCACAGAAACGATTTCAGCGAGAGATGTATTGCCTAGATTGACAAATGTTGAATGAGTGTTTTGTGGAGTGGAACATATACAGCATTCAAGTTTGGAATGCTATTTCACCACATGATGAAAATCGTTACCCGTTAACATTGTCTTCGCATTTTTCAGACGAGAGAGTGAGCGCGAGAGAGTCACACAAGTGCATTTTTTGCTGTTGGTATTTTCTGTCAGGAAAAGATGTGATCGCTTTTTAGTCAGCTTCCCTACTCCCTCTCACCAGTTTTGCGTGAGTCTGACACAAGAAAATCCCATTCCGTGTTTTTCCCTCACTCCTTTTTCGGCAATGATTCTTTAGACTTTAGACTGGTGACGAGGCGAGGACTTGCCTTGTCTTCTCCACATGACAATCCTGAGAATAAATAAGTCCACAAGGGAAAAAGGAAAGGAACAACGTCAACGATATCCCTCCTACAATTTACCAGTGGGATGGTGAAAAACAATAGAATTGGGTAGAGAAAAAAATCCATACCTACCTATGTGGATGTCCACGCATACGTGCGAAAAAAAGTATTCAAGAGAAGCAAAAAGAGACCTTTTTCACGGATTCAATAATATTCCAAACTCTTCAAGGAGTGTTGTTACATCGTATTTTTTATGCAATATATGCCAAATGCACTCAAACTTGTTTCCTGTGCGATGTGTACGCAAAAACCTCGTATATTATTCTATTATCCCGTTCTCCCAACTACTTATAGGCTAACAAGCGAAGGAGTCCTCCTTCCTTCCCTACTCTTTCTTCCGGAGATAGTTTTTCTTCTTTTTTAACTCGTCGTCTCCTGTTGTTCCTTCGCTTATCGTACATTTACCCTTTTTTGTATACGTAACAAAGTGGGCTATGTATACAGGGCCGACTTCAAATGTGCACTGAGTTTTATCTCGCAAAGGCTTACCAGATTTTGGCTGGCATGCATCATGCCTTCGTTCCACACACACGGAATTTTTTATCACCAACTCTACCCGGGTTTTCTATAGCGAGCTTTCATGCTCCATGTAGATTTTTGAAGTTGCTTGTTAGATCCACTGCTTGTGTGATATGCTGGCATTTTGTGCTTCACATTCACATGCATTCCATGTTTTTTTTTCTTGAGCTCTCCAGGTTTACTCGGATGCATGCCTTAAAGCCCAGGAAAAAATATGGGGAAGAAGCCCGAAGAAGTGGCGAGGAAAGCGACACAACAAATAGAATTGGTTACGTGGTGGAACAGCTTGAAATGTGTTACCATCAGGCAATATGTTTTGCAGGAATGTGTGTCTATTGCATGCATTCGTAAGGAGAGGAAAAGACGAAGGAAAAAAAATTCCGTCTAGCTTTTTCTTCCTTGTTTTTCCTTGCGTTATTTCTCACCGTAATATACTTTCAAACGGGAGCACACATTACAGCTAAAGGGGATTGGAGGGAATATTACAGACTGTGAATTGGATTGCACACTGTGGTCGTTTTCTCTTGAGCATTATGCGCGCGTGTGCCTCATAGCTTGCCATCTACTAACTAGATTCAGTGGCGAATGAGCTTAATGGTAATAGTGACAATGACAATGTACAAATACTCGGGCATATTATTTACTCTTGTGTGTGCATTAGTCTTCTCCAGAGTGACTGAAAGAGTACATAAAAATGTATATAAAAGATCAGACTCAACCTTTAAAGTATCTTTGCAATGTCATGTGAGAGCTTTATACCTAGAACCGAGAAAGGAAAAGCGACGCTGCAAGTTCCATGTTGTGTGGAAATGTGTGTGTGGTGGAGGAGTTGTGAAGGAAGTATTAATTTTTTGGGGAAGTCAATGTAGATTTTTTTCACCTAGATCTTTTCCTGCTGCTATTTTTGTGAACACTTGACTTCTGATCAGGAATATATAAAAACTCCATGTAGTTGAACAGACAGTAACAAGTAACAGCAGTCAGTCAATTACAGTGTTTTGTAAACACCCGTCTCTTTCCATCTTTTTTTATCCTGATGCACATCTTACTGCAGCAGGCTGTTGCAGCACTAGGTTTTGTGCGGGCAAGAAAGTAGAAAAATATTAATTTTTACTTATGATGAGGTGGTATTCATAAGTGCATTTTGCTATTATGTGGTTTTTCAGACTGGTTGTGAATTGTCACTGGGAATAACAACTTTTTTGGCTTTAAAAAAACTCGGCATTCAATGAAGAAAAGTTTGTTTTATGATGAGGAGCAAACATGATGTGAATACTGGGCGGAATCGGGGTTTGGGCTGAATGTAAACTGTTGAGTTGTAGAGATGCTATGAGAGTGTTGTGAAGAAAAATTGGTAGGTCAGAAGGAAGGAAATGATCTTAATTTATTTACATTCCGACGCTTACGTCTCAGACAGAATGTTACAGTTTTTTGTTTAGAAAGGTTTTCGGCTTGGAAATGGAAATCTAGATCATTCTGGATTTTCACTGGAATGTTGTATACCCGTATTTCTTCGCTAATGTATACATATATGACGACATAATGCTGAACTGAATGATTGTCTAATTTTGGAAGGTTTCCATAATTTTATGTTGGGTATACGTTTGAGCAACTGTATGTCTATGTACTAATAAAGTTTAACTTATTTCGCCTGGAAATAATCAACGTAATACATGTCTAATGTTAATTATTGTGACTCATCCCGATGACTTTCAATCGTATATGGTGGATATATCACGCAACCGTGTTTTTCAGAAAGTTAAAGGTTATTATATCATAATTTTCGAAAATTTGAACGCAAAAAGACATGAAGTTATGGATATTATGCAGTATATAATTTTTATAATCACATTCATCATAAACATATAATGATTTGGCTGAGCTCAACTTTTGTGAAGTCCAGGCTCATCTCTCTTCGTGTTTCATGCAACATGAGAGTAAAATCCCTTGTATAAGTGATTTATAATTCTTGCACAATTTAATTTAAAATTGATGATAATTACAAGAACTACACTACTCTGCAAGTAAATACATCCTGGAAAAACTCCAATGACTCATTTATAACATGATACATTGAAGAATCTTTTGTTGTTTTATCTTATACTTACAACAAAACGAAGCATGCGGTCCTAACTTCCAGCAGTCTCAAAACTCTGTCGTCCTAAATGTCTACTCTTCTAAAATGCACATCTCGAATTCCAGGATTTAATAGTCGACCATATCAAAACCGTACCGTATGTAATAGCATGGCTCATTCTCCCACTTACCCTGTTGTCTGAATCCCCATAAGAGAGCTTAGAAAATAATACATTCTGGATTATTTAGCTTCGCCATTTGCGACTCGTAGTCTATCGCTAGTAAATTAGCTCCCATCAGTTCCACCGCCAACAGTGAAATAGGCATTACCCATGAAATGATACTCCTGCTTTGTGCCGTTGACCAAAAAATGCTGAGTTTACATTAGAATACAACAAAAACGGAGGGATGATGGATAATTTCATTGAATTTCACTGAGGCGTGCAGATGCTTACAACTACGGGTCCATGATTGTGCAGAAAACGACCATATATATGTGTGTTCAAATCACAGGGGTAAATGCTGCGTAAGCAAATGCTTTCAGATGAAGACTTAGGTATCTGCGTGCTAGTTATATTATGGGAAAGAATAGTTGCATAACGAGCACATAAACTCCACACTTTTTTTTACTAACTTGTGTGCATCATTTTCATTCCTAACAATTGTATTTTATCCATTACTTAACCATACTCATGTGACTGTGCCGGTACGTAACTCACCATTCGTGATTTGATTAATCTTGAGTTTGCAACCTCAACATTTTGAGAATGGTACGTAACACGAAGGAGAAACGCGAGTTTGACTTTTCCATAATTGCACTCCTCCAATGTCGAATTGTGTGCATGTCGAACAAATTCGCTGAAGAAATACGTACACCGCAATATATTTTTTTACTGGAACATCTGAGATTTCACCCTACATGATATATAGTGTAGAATGATATTGAATGATATGTTCTAAAACTTGATGCCATTTCAGAATGGAATGAAGGTCACTGTCATTACATTCTTTGCACCTAAATATACATATTTCTGTATATTCTAATGGGAACTAAAGGAATGAGTCATTTTTGTACACTTACCTACAATGATATTGAGTAGTATGGTAGTAAGAGTAATTAGTTCTTCATGCATATATTGAATCCGTCAAAAACAATGATAAAAACTTCGATGTAGATCAGTATCATAATCAAAGTTGGACTCATCACAACGTGTTCTTCTCTGTTTACTTAAAGGATATTTTTCTTTCAATTTATTAAGTTACTCCAGACTGCAGACCATATTAAAGAAAGATTCGTAAAAATGAAGCAACTCGTTAGTTTCGCAAATTTTATTCTCCTTGTTGGAGTTTGTGCTGTTTGTGTTCGTGCACAAGTTCCATTCATTGGGGCATGTCCTAAAAAGGATGTTGTTCAAGAGTTTGACATGAAGTCGGTAAGTTATATTCATAAACTTTGTTCAGATGAGAAAGTTCAAACTAAATCCTGAGAAAATGGAAAAACTTCTGGTTCTTGCAGAATTATAATTAAAACAATAATTTTGCTTATCACTTTTAGTACCTTGGAAGGTGGTACGAGATAGAGAAATATCATGCCGTATTTGAGGCAGATGGAACATGTATTCAAGCTTATTATTCTCAACAATCAAATGGAACTATTGGAGTCGTCAATTCCCAAATTAATCGGATGTAAGTTGATTATCAGTTAAATCCATAAATATTTTCATGAGATGTTTTGTATAAAACACATTTTCATAACGTTCAGAACTCGACGCATGAGAAGCATACAAGGTACAGCCCGGTTGGTGAATAATGACGGATCAGCTAAACTTGCGGTTAGGTTTCCAGAAGTACCATGTAAGTCGTAGTCAAAATGTGAAGCATACTTACTTTCACAATTTGGATTGGAAGTGCTTGCTGATATACAAATTTATATCACGACTAGTTCGTTTTAATAATTATACACACTTTGATTTATGGACTTCGCAGTCGTAGGCAATGACTTGCTACTGTTCAATTTCCGTGAGTTAAAAATATTGTAATTGGTTTTTAGAATGTGCTTGTACTTATGTGTACCGTGGGCATGTCATGTCACAAATTTATGACCACTTTTGATTTGTTTTTTATTTAGAAATCGTTTGGTACTTGGCTCGAGAGCGAGAGCCAACTCTGGAAGATAAACAAATCGTTCATGATAAAATGGATGAACTCGGACTTCGGAGAGATCTTCTTCAAAAAACTGTTCAGACCAAATGCGATACATAATTTTTATTACTTTTTCTTATAAATACATTGAAGAATGCTTCACACAATTTATTTTAATGTTAACTTTGTTGCTAAACTTATCTTGGTAAGCTTAAATTAAAATAAAACTATCGTACAATTAACACTATTAGCAGTTAGCAGGTCAATAATCAATTTTTTGTGCAAATCGACCCATAAGATTCCACAGTCCACACATATACAACCTAGGAGCATAGCATACAGGGTAAACATGCGATTCTTTATGTTCATTACATTCATACGAAATATACTGATAAGTAGTGATAGAAACATTTACTAATGATGTACTTACACACATAATAAAACCAACCTTATTCGATTGCACTTTCCTCAATGAGTCATTAGTCATGGTTCTCCATACCATGACCTTTACGTAATCAGTCTTTAATACCGAACACCCACACACGAATCTCGTTGTTCACCCACACGCTCGAGTTTTTTTGTATCCATTTTTATACTTATACTAGAAAATTAAAATCTCAGGAGCGAATGACTCATGATGCCCTATACAACTAATTTTCCTTCACATTGGTTGTAAGCAAAGAAAAAAGGACGAACGAGATTAGCAAAAGCATACACAGAAAATTAACAAAGTTAAACGCAACAAACTTTCGATCTAACGTAAACTCATCCACCTGGAAGGAACCCAAATATTGCTTCAATGACAGGACGAAATTCTAGTAGAAAAGGACAGGTATGTCAAACATTAAAAAGCTTTATTGAAAGTTGTCGAGCTGACGCCAGCTTCTCCAGTTCCCATGCTATGGTTGAAAGAGAAAAGTTTAGCTTATGCTCATGGTTTCAGCGAAATTCCATGTCGTAACGTAAAATCTCAAGATTTTTAATTAGACTGGAATTTCTCTATTTCATAATTGCCTCATCTATTAGTTAACACAAATGGATATCAGATTTCCACATTCCCACTAATTATCAACACAATTCTGAATGCCCCCTCCTTTCCTTCATCCATATTTGCATATGCAATCAAGCAATAGAATTTCGTCTTAATATTGCTAATGGCTAAATAGGCGCGTGTGCTGTTTCACTTAACAGTATTAGCAAAAGTCATCATCGATCAGGCATATCAACCAGACCTGCTCTAGTTAAGGGGGAAATGTTTCACTGCATCTCAGTGTCTGCAAATGTGATCTTTTACTTTTCCATTTCTGAAGACATCTTAACGTCTTTTAGCATGATGAGAAGGAGAACCTAAACTTGCCCTAGTTCTACTTTTTGAGTTGTGTCCTTCTGTCATATTGAATTTCATTTATTTATTCGAAACAAAACTCATTTCTACTAGACTCCTATCGGAAATGGAATGTACCCACCTCATATGCGATCATCCCTCTCACCACAAGGCTACGGTTTCTTCAACTGTAATGGTGAAATCGCAGGTTCTACCAGCTTGAGCCCGCTCGTAAAGCAAACTCTCCCATATAACAACTACCTCATCTCCAATGCTCCTCTACCAGCAAGCCCCGTAACTGCAGCAGGAGGGGATGGGCATTGGAATGCGAAGGGAAATGAAAATTTCGCCACATACACTTCAAGTGGCGGAAGTCGTCTAAATGGAGTTGGTGAGAGTGGATCTGCGCGAGAATTTCGTGAATCGTTTCCTCAACCGCATCAACGATTACGGTATCATGTACCTCCTCCGAATATTCAATACCAAACTCCATCTCCTTATCAGGCTGTGGGTATCACACACATTTCAAATCTACACTAAAAATGCACATATATTTCAAAAAAATATATAGCTTTCAAACAATCGCTCAC